>JAWNKW010000032.1:4072500-4372139 GCA_035041775.1 Chymomyza caudatula | reverse complement strand
TTAGTCAACTTCCTCAACAGTAGGACCCTTGAAGCCGCCACCACCAAAGCCACCAGCTTGCTGGCCGCAATTAGCAGCGCCACTTGGCTGGCCCGCTCCCTGTTGATGCATCTTCGTCATAATGGGTAAGAAATGCTGCGTCAGCTCCTTCAACTTGTACTCGAACTCTTCTTTATCGGCTGTTGTGTTCGAGTCGAGCCACTTGACGGTCTCACTGCATTTCTCCAAGACTGAGGACTTGTCGCTCTCGCTCAGCTTATCAACGCTGGCCTGCTCTACGGCTTGTTTCACACCAAACATATAGTTCTCCAGACTGTTGCGAGCTGTGATGCGTTGACGGTGATTCTCATCCTCCTCTGCATAGCGCTCGGCCTCGTTAACCATGCGATCGATTTCCACTTGTGAGAGGCGACCCTTGTCGTTCTTAATAATGATGTTCTTTGCATTGCCAGTGCTCATCTCCTTCGCCGTAACATTAAGAATCCCATTGGCATCTATATCAAAAGTTACATCAATCTGCGGCACACCACGGGGAGCCGGCGGTATTCCAGACAGATCGAATGTGCCCAATGCATTATTATCACCCGTCATAGCTCGTTCGCCCTCGAAGACCTGTACAGAGACGGTGGACTGGTTATCCGAGAAGGTTGAGAAAGTCTTCTTCTGCGTGCACGGTATACGAGAATTTCGTTCTATAAGCTGGGTCATAACGCCTCCGGCAGTTTCAATGCCCAGCGAAAGTGGTGCCACATCCACCAAGAGCACATCTTGGATCTTGCCACTTTGATCACCGCTTAATATGGCTGCTTGCACGGCAGCACCGTAGGCCACCGCTTCATCAGGATTGATAGAAAGATTGAGGCTCTTGCCGCCAAAGAACTGCTGCATTAGATTCTGCACCTTTGGAATGCGAGTAGAACCACCAACGAGAACTATGTCATCGATTTGCTGTTTGTCCATCTTGGCATCGTTAAGCGCCTTCTCCACTGGAGCCAGTGTTTCTCGGAACAAGTAGCCACATAGTTCCTCAAATCGTGCTCGGCTTACTTTGGTATAGAAGTCATGGCCCCCAAAAAGTGCATCTACTTCGATGGTTGCCTCTGTGCTGGATGAGAGCGTGCGCTTGGCTCGCTCGGCCGCTGTCCTCAGGCGACGCAGTGCACGTGGATTGGAACGCAGATCTTTCTTATATTTGCGCTGAAACTCCTCGGCCAGATGGGTCACCAATATGTTATCAAAGTCTTCTCCGCCCAAATGTGTATCGCCTGCTGTGGCACGCACCTCGAAAAGCGAGCCCTCGTCAATGGTAAGGATGGAGACATCAAAGGTGCCACCGCCCAGATCGAAGATGAGTACATTGCGCTCACCCTTCAAATTTTTATCGAGGCCGTAGGCCAATGCTGCAGCTGTCGGTTCGTTGATGATGCGCAGCACATTTAAGCCAGCAATGTGGCCAGCATCCTTGGTGGCTTGTCGCTGTGAGTCATTAAAATAGGCCGGCACTGTGATTACTGCATCTGTGATTGTTTGGCCCAAATATGCTTCCGCCGTCTCCTTCATTTTGGTCAACACCATCGAGCTGATCTCCTCCGGCGCAAAGTATTTCTGTTCCCCTTTAAACTCGACGCCAACCTTAGGTTTACCACAGTCGCTGACCACCTTGAAGGGCCAGTGTTTGATGTCTTCTGCAATCTTTGGGTCATCATACTTGCGGCCAATCAATCGTTTGGCATCGAATACTGTGTTCTCTGGGTTCATGGCCACCTGGTTTTTGGCGGCGTCGCCAATCAGCCTCTCCGAGTCTGTGAACGCCACATAGCTGGGTGTAGTGCGGTTGCCCTGGTCGTTGGCTATTATTTCCACTTTGCCGTGTTGGTAGACACCAACGCAGGAGTTGGTGGTACCCAAATCAATTCCAATGGCTGGCATCTTTATGACGTCTTTAAATTGGATTTTACTCAAACTATTCACAATAACAGTTAACACTTTATATTTTGCTTTGCTTGTATTTTGTTCAGCTAGTCGCTTTTTTTTTGGATTTGCTTTGTGATGTATTCACTTTGGTTGCTTCAGTTCAACTGCAGTAAAGAGAAATTTGCTGCTGTATTTATACTCTTTTGTGGAAATTTTGAGTCTTTTTCTAGAATCTCTTCGAATGTCATGGGCTTATCGCATGTGTGCGAGCGAGATGAAGAGTGAGTTACTCGTTGCCCCAAGTTTGTTGGGGTGTGTGAGAGCTATTGTTAGCAGAGCGTAAGAGAGTGGGATTTGGTATTGTGCCTCCTTTTGCGTTTGTTTGGTCTTTTTTGCTAATGCAAAGAAATATTTCGAAGCATACGACCTACCACAATAATTTGCTTTTCATTTGTTGTTTTTATTAAAATTGTAACGTAAAATTATTTTACATTTCTGTTGAAGTATATTTTTGTTGAATAGACTGAATATATCGTATTTAATTATTATATGCAACATATAATTACATGTTTTGTATTATATTACGTATTGTTATGTCTTAAATTACATAATTCCTTGATTTGGATATTTAGAGATATATTGATTCATTTTAATAGATATTATTCTCCTAATCATAATCCCCTCTCTACTTTTCGTCTCTTATTTTTTACCCCCTTTTTCTTTTTTTTAATATATTATTCCTAATTCTCTCTCACTCGTCACTCTTCCTTAAAGCTCCCACTCTCCATCACATCTCATTGACTCCTCATTCTCCTTATCCTTTCAGTCCCTCCTAGCTCTGTAAAACTCCTTATCTTCCTTATTACTGTCTCTCCCTCATTTTTCACTTTCCCCCCATTCTCCATCACTCCTCTTTCTCTCTTACTTTCCGTTTTCCTTCACTCATCACTATCAGTCACCCTCACGTTCCCTCATCCCTCTCACTTCCTCACTACTCCCACATTACTCCTCCCTCTCCCACACTTCACCCCCTCACATCATCTCACCCACACTCCTCACTCAACACTACCAGTCACCCTCACTTTCCCTCACCCCACTCACTTCCTTACTACTCACACTCCCGCAACTTCACTCCTCACTCTCCCTTACACCACACATCCCACATTCTACCATACTCCTCCCTATCCCTCACTATTCCCAACTCACCCACACTCTCGATCATTCACTCCCTTACTCCTCACAATGCCTTACTCCTTAAACTCAATCACTCCTCACACTCCCTTACTCCTCCGTCTTCCATACTCCCTCATTTTTCCTTACTCTTCCCTCTCCCACACTCCTTACAATCCCTAATTGTCCCTAACTATACCTCACTCACCATCACTCCTCACTCACACCACTCCACACTCTCCATCACACGTCTCACTCCAATACTCCTCACCCAGCGTCACTCCTCAAACTCCATTACTCCTTCCTCTCCTGCACTCCACACTCTTCTACACACCTTTTTTCCCGCACTGCTCAATATCCCTTCTACTCACTACTCGCACTACCGCACCCTTGCTCTTCCTTACACCACACTCTTCCTTACTCCACCCACTCCTTGCTATCCCTCACTCCTTACTCTTCACTCCCCCCCCTCCTCACTTTTACTCTCCATCACTCCTTCCACTTCCTTACTCTTCCCTCACCCGCACACCATATTCACCAACACTCCTCTATCTTCCTCACTTCTCACTACGCCTCACTCTTCATCAATCCTCTTTCTCCTTCAATCCTTACTATCTACACTCCCTCCCCTCATAATCGATTAAACGACATCCTCCCTCACTCCCTTACATCACACTCTACCTCACTCATTATTCTCACTTACTCCTCACTATCCATCTTTCTCTCCAATTCCACACCATCACTCTGCCACGCTCCTTACTTGTCGCCCTCGCACATTCCTTACTCTCCCTCACTTTTCATAACTCCACACACCTCAGTTCTCACAGCTCACTATCCTCACACCTCCTTACTTCTCACTCTCCCTCACTTCTCAAGTGGGAATCCACTACACACACTCCCTCACTCACCCACACTCCTCCCTTCCCTATCCTTCACTCCTCACTCTTTTACAATCTTTACTCTAACATCAGTTATTTGTTAAACATGAGTGGGAATTTAGAATATACCCTCTATTCGTGGTGCTATTACGTCATGTAATATATCTACTAGATTGAAATTAAAGCAATGGGTATGATAGGTTTATTTAATGTTGGCCTTAAAAATTTATTGATCATTGAACAACAAAAATGCACAAAAACTAACAAGTCCATTCGCATCTCGATCCTAATATAAAACGCAGGGCTGTTAGCCACGTTCTGATCCAAATATATATCCGTATATTTTTACATTTTGGACATATACAGCGTTACCACCGCAAACGGAACAGTCACCAAGTGGTTCCTAGCCGAACTCACTGTTGCAATAGGAAAAATAAATAATGAGCTTTTACATAAGATAATCAGAATCACGCACCGTTTGTTGATAATCAAACAAAAGCTTTGAGAAAATTTTTGTGTCGATACGTTGCGAGGAATGGGTGGTGGGAGGTTGATTCGGAAAAAGGTCAACATTGTTTCGTATTTAAGCCTAACATGATTCGGAGGTTTAAAATTGGCACATTATTACCTCTTTGATCTTGAGAATATTAAGACCACTCACCACCATAGTAAAAGAGGTTGAGATAACGACATGACTCGACCAGCGAACGAAAAATGCCAATTTTTTGGTAAACATTTTGTGTCTCGGATATATATTCTATCACTTAATGTCTCCATGTCCCATACGACAATTCGAACAGACAGACGACCATGCCTATATCAGCTCGACTATTGCTCCTGATGATTATGCCCATAGAACATATGGCCTGCTACCTGACCTTCTTTCTGTTACATACATCGCACAAATCTATAATACTCTTTTACACTTTGTGTGCAGAGTATAAATAGGTATGTTTGTACTTATACAAACAAAAGCAAACCACCCTACTTTTTATGATTATACACTCAAGACTTTATCTAAGCCATCCACATGTAAGTGCAGTTAAAACCCGGTAATGATGATACTGATAACATGGTGTTACCCTCTCTTTAAGCTCTTGTTAAAGTCTACTTCGCCATTTAGCGCAAAAAGACCAATGTTTTTAAAATAAAATTTAAATTATTTATTGCTATCTTACAACTTAACAGGAATTATTATAAGTTGAGTTCCACATATTTAAAATCAGGATGTGTTCCCAATGTTTAAATTAAAATACAATTCAAACACATAATTTAACAGTCTTGGCAAACTTAAAAGAAACTATATGTACATTAAATTTAGTAGGTAACCCCCATTTCCCCCGTAGTCTTAGTGCGACTCTTTAGTCAACTTCCTCAACAGTAGGACCCTTGTAGCCGGCACCACCAAAGCCACCAGCTTGCTGGCCGCAGTTAGCAGCGCCACTTGGCTGGCCCGCTCCCTGTTGATGCATCTTTGTCATAATTGGCGAACAGTGCTGCGTCAGCTCCTTCAACTTGTACTCGAACTCTTCTTTGTCGGCTGTTGTGTTCGAGTCGAGCCACTTGACGGTCTCATTGCATTTCTCCAAGACGGAGGACTTTTCGCTCTCGCTCAGCTTGTCAGCGCTCGCCTGCTCTACGGCTTGTTTCACACCAAACACATAGCTCTCCAGACTGTTGCGAGCTGTGATGCGTTGACGGTGCTTCTCATCCTCTTCGGCATACCGCTCGGCCTCGTTCACCATGCGATCGATTTCTGCTTGTGAGAGGCGACCCTTGTCGTTTTTAATAGTTATGTTCTTTGCCTTGCCAGTGCTCATCTCCTTCGCCGTAACATTAAGAATCCCATTGGCATCCATATCAAAAGTGACTTCAATCTGGGGCACGCCACGGGGAGCCGGCGGTATTCCAGACAGATCGAATGTGCCCAATGCATTATTATCTCGCGTCATAGCTCGTTCGCCCTCAAACACCTGTATAGAGACGCCGGGCTGGTTGTCCGAGTAGGTGGAGAAAGTTTTTGTCTGCTTGCACGGTATGCGGCAGTTGCGTTCGATAAGCTTGGTCATAACGCCTCCGGCAGTTTCAATGCCAAGTGACAGTGGCGCCACATCCACCAAGAGCACATCCTGGATCTTGCCACTCTGATCGCCGCTTAATATGGCTGCTTGCACGGCAGCACCGTAGGCCACCGCCTCATCAGGATTGATAGAAAGATTGAGGCTCTTGCCACCAAAGAACTGCTGCAGTAGATTCTGCACCTTTGGAATGCGAGTAGAACCACCGACGAGTACTATGTCGTGGATTTGCTGTTTGTCCATCTTGGCATCGTTAAGCGCCTTCTCCACTGGAGCCAGTGTCTGGCGGAACAAGTCGCCGCAGAGCTCCTCAAATCGTGCTCGGCTCACTTTGGTATAGAAGTCGTGGCCCTCAAAAAGTGCATCTACTTCGATGGTTGCCTCTGTGCTGGATGAGAGTGTGCGTTTGGCTCGCTCGGCCGCTGTCCTCAGGCGACGCAGTGCACGTGGATTTGAACGTAAATCCTTCTTATATTTGCGCTTGAACTCCTCGGCCAGATGGGTCACCAATCTGTTGTCAAAGTCTTCGCCGCCCAAATGTGTATCGCCTGCTGTGGCACGCACCTCGAAAAGCGAGCCCTCGTCAATGGTAAGGATGGAGACATCAAAGGTGCCACCGCCCAGATCGAAGATGAGTACATTGCGCTCACCCTTCAAATTTTTATCGAGGCCGTAGGCCAATGCTGCAGCTGTCGGTTCGTTGATGATGCGCAGCACATTTAAGCCGGCAATGTGGCCAGCATCCTTGGTGGCTTGTCGCTGTGAGTCGTTAAAATAGGCCGGCACTGTGATTACTGCATCTGTGATTGTTTGGCCCAAATATGCTTCCGCCGTCTCTTTCATTTTGGTCAACACCATCGAGCTGATCTCCTCTGGCGCAAAGCGTTTCTGTTCGCCCTTAAACTCGACGCCAAGTTTAGGTTTACCACCGTCGCTGACCACCTTGAAGGGCCAGTGTTTGATGTCTTCTGCAATCTTTGGGTCATCATACTTGCGGCCAATCAATCGTTTGGCATCGAATACTGTGTTCTTTGGATTTATGGCCACCTGGTTTTTGGCGGCGTCGCCAATCAGCCTCTCCGAGTCTGTGAACGCCACATAGCTGGGTGTAGTGCGGTTGCCCTGGTCGTTGGCTATTATCTCCACTTTGCCGTGTTGGTAGACACCCACGCAAGAGTAGGTGGTACCCAAGTCAATTCCAATAGCTGGCATCTTTGTTTTTTCTTCTTAAATTTGGTTTTTACTCAAACCGTTCACAATAAAACAATTGTAGTTTGCTTTAATACTTTATATTTAACTTTGTATCTAAATTCGCTTGTTTATATTCGCGTTTACTTGAATTCGCTTTGTTTGTAGCTTGTTCAGCTAGTCGCTTGTTTGTTTTGGTTTGTTCTTGCTTTGTGATGTATTCACTTTGCTTGCTTGAATTGAATTGCGGCAAAGAGAAATTTGCAGCCGTATTTATACTGCTGCTCTCTGTTATGGAAATTTCGAGACACACTCTTCTAGAAACTTGCCGAATGGCATAGGTTCATCGCGTGTGTGCGAGCGAGATGGTGAGTGAGTTGCAGCTACAAAGTTGTTGGGGTGTATGAGAGCTATGAGTAGAAGAGAGCGTGAGAGAGAGCGATTTGGTGTTGTGCCCGCTTTTGCCTTTGTTTGTCTTTTGGGCAAATGCAAAGAAGTATCTCGAAACTTACGACCTACCACAATAATTAGTTTTTCGTTTGCTGTTTTATTAAAATTCTAACGTAAAATTAGTTTACTTCTATTTCTGTCGAAGTATATTTTTGTGTAATAGATTGGATAGCACGTGCCGCTATTTCTGTTTTTGCATAAATCGTATTTAAAAACAACAATGATTTTATTTGTAGCTAATTTTGTTTCAAATTCTAAGCTAATTTGTACACACAACTAATCATTCCCATTGCGACGTTTTATCTACCGATCATGGGAAAGTTATAGCTGCTAAAGTGATTCTGAACTTTTTAAATGACCTGTTCTACGTTAAATTTCAAGTCATTGTCAAATTGCACACTGAAATAAGTAACTTGGAAGTGCTATTTGTCCTATCATTTTTTGTTTCAATTTGCCTTAAGCTAGTACATAAGAAACTAGAAATGATCTGTATTTTTTTTAAACACACAATTCCATATATCATCTAGTATCATCCCAATCGCATATACACCCCACTTTACTTACCTCAAATTGTCACTTTATTACCTGTATATTATAAAGTTTCTATCCGATTTTAATAATTTTCCCACAGCACATGCACAGTAACACTGCGCATAACTGTGGATAACTTTTATTGTGTAGGTGTAACTATCTGACGGGGGAGGAAGGTTAGATATCGACATGATTCCATAAACTTCATCTGCTTGACACAAAGCTCAATCGAGATCTCGACATTTATACGGGAAGACGGACATTGGCCAATCGCTACCCGAGTCAATGATAAGACTTCTCGCCCAAGGAACTTATGGGCACCACGCCTCCTACTTGCTGTTACATACATTGCACAAATCTAGAATACCCTTTTACACATTGTGCACAGGATACAAAAAGTGCGCTATTTAAGTAAAATGGGGTGTTTGTATACTTATGTATGTAAATATGTACATATCGCATGCATTAAACTAAAGATGCACAACTCAAGTTTGTGCGGTTCTCTGAAAACGCCCAAAATTCGACGCAGTTTATACAAGTAGCTCCTATGGAAACAGTTTGGCACCAAAGATTTATAGATACACACATATGTACACGTGATCCAACTATTAGTTCTTTGCATCATGGTAGATATGTACATACATATGTATGTGTATGATGAACAGTTTTAGTAAATAAATTCGAAAATAACCAATTTCTCGCTGTGCAATTTTAGTTAAATGTGTGCGATTTGGATAAAAATTAATCAAGTGACAGCTTTATTTGGAAGCTCATTTATAGTTTTATGACATACTGCTTTTGAGTCAAAAAAACAAGTCAACTTTAAAAGAATCAAATAATATAATTAAAATTATAAAACATATGTAAATATTCATATAATATATACATATATATACAAAGTTAATTGACTTTTTTTATGTATGTTTGTTTTTGTGCAAATTTTCAAATAATAGTAAAAAAAACCACTTCAATAAAATCAACTGTTTAAACTTTACCAGTTCTCAGCGAATTTGCTAGAAAGAACCGCTGAAGCCAGATGTTAAGGTAGGTCAACTTATTGATGTTTCGAGAAAATTCCTACCTTTTTCCTAACTGCAACCAAACGCAAAAGCCGGCACAACAACAAACGTCTCGCTCACTCTCTTTTAGGCACACAATTTAATGCTCACACACAAACAGAGCAACTGCAAAAGCAACTCACTCACCATCTCGCTCGCACACACGCGATGAACCTATGCCATTCGGCAAGTTTCTAGAAGAGAGTGTCTCGAAATTTCCATAACAGAGAGCAGCAGTATAAATACGGCTGCAAATTTCTCTTTGCCGCAATTCAATTCAAGCAAGCAAAGTGAATACATCACAAAGCAAAAACAAACCAAAACAAACAAGCGACTAGCTGAACAAGCTACAAACAAAGCGAATTCAAGTAAACGCGAATATAAACAAGCGAATTTAGATACAAAGTTAAATATAAAGTATTAAAGCAAACTACAATTGTTTTATTGTGAACAGTTTGAGTAAAAACCAATTTTAAGAAGAAAAAACAAAGATGCCAGCTATTGGAATTGACTTGGGTACCACCTACTCTTGCGTGGGTGTCTACCAACACGGCAAAGTGGAGATAATAGCCAACGACCAGGGCAACCGCACTACACCCAGCTATGTGGCGTTCACAGACTCGGAGAGGCTGATTGGCGACGCCGCCAAAAACCAGGTGGCCATAAATCCAAAGAACACAGTATTCGATGCCAAACGATTGATTGGCCGCAAGTATGATGACCCAAAGATTGCAGAAGACATCAAACACTGGCCCTTCAAGGTGGTCAGCGACGGTGGTAAACCTAAACTTGGCGTCGAGTTTAAGGGCGAACAGAAACGCTTTGCGCCAGAGGAGATCAGCTCGATGGTGTTGACCAAAATGAAAGAGACGGCGGAAGCATATTTGGGCCAAACAATCACAGATGCAGTAATCACAGTGCCGGCCTATTTTAACGACTCACAGCGACAAGCCACCAAGGATGCTGGCCACATTGCCGGCTTAAATGTGCTGCGCATTATCAACGAACCGACAGCTGCAGCATTGGCCTACGGCCTCGATAAAAATTTGAAGGGTGAGCGCAATGTACTCATCTTCGATCTGGGCGGTGGCACCTTTGATGTCTCCATCCTTACCATTGACGAGGGCTCGCTTTTCGAGGTGCGTGCCACAGCAGGCGATACACATTTGGGCGGCGAAGACTTTGACAACAGATTGGTGACCCATCTGGCCGAGGAGTTCAAGCGCAAATATAAGAAGGATTTACGTTCAAATCCACGTGCACTGCGTCGCCTGAGGACAGCGGCCGAGCGAGCCAAACGCACACTCTCATCCAGCACAGAGGCAACCATCGAAGTAGATGCACTTTTTGAGGGCCACGACTTCTATACCAAAGTGAGCCGAGCACGATTTGAGGAGCTCTGCGGCGACTTGTTCCGCCAGACACTGGCTCCAGTGGAGAAGGCGCTTAACGATGCCAAGATGGACAAACAGCAAATCCACGACATAGTACTCGTCGGTGGTTCTACTCGCATTCCAAAGGTGCAGAATCTACTGCAGCAGTTCTTTGGTGGCAAGAGCCTCAATCTTTCTATCAATCCTGATGAGGCGGTGGCCTACGGTGCTGCCGTGCAAGCAGCCATATTAAGCGGCGATCAGAGTGGCAAGATCCAGGATGTGCTCTTGGTGGATGTGGCGCCACTGTCACTTGGCATTGAAACTGCCGGAGGCGTTATGACCAAGCTTATCGAACGCAACTGCCGCATACCGTGCAAGCAGACAAAAACTTTCTCCACCTACTCGGACAACCAGCCCGGCGTCTCTATACAGGTGTTTGAGGGCGAACGAGCTATGACGCGAGATAATAATGCATTGGGCACATTCGATCTGTCTGGAATACCGCCGGCTCCCCGTGGCGTGCCCCAGATTGAAGTCACTTTTGATATGGATGCCAATGGGATTCTTAATGTTACGGCGAAGGAGATGAGCACTGGCAAGGCAAAGAACATAACTATTAAAAACGACAAGGGTCGCCTCTCACAAGCAGAAATCGATCGCATGGTGAACGAGGCCGAGCGGTATGCCGAAGAGGATGAGAAGCACCGTCAACGCATCACAGCTCGCAACAGTCTGGAGAGCTATGTGTTTGGTGTGAAACAAGCCGTAGAGCAGGCGAGCGCTGACAAGCTGAGCGCGAGCGAAAAGTCCTCCGTCTTGGAGAAATGCAATGAGACCGTCAAGTGGCTCGACTCGAACACAACAGCCGACAAAGAAGAGTTCGAGTACAAGTTGAAGGAGCTGACGCAGCACTGTTCGCCAATTATGACAAAGATGCATCAACAGGGAGCGGGCCAGCCAAGTGGCGCTGCTAACTGCGGCCAGCAAGCTGGTGGCTTTGGTGGTGCCGGCTACAAGGGTCCTACTGTTGAGGAAGTTGACTAAAGAGTCGCACTAAGACTACGGGGGAAATGGGGGTTACCTACTAAATTTAATGTACATATAGTTTCTTTTAAGTTTACCAAGACTGTTAAATTATGTGTTTGAATTGTATTTTAATTTAAACATTGGGAACACATCCTGATTATAAATATGTGGAAACTCAGCTTAAAGTAATTCCTTTTTAGTTATAAGATAGCAAACAATTTTACAATAAATAATTTATTTTTCTTTAAAGTAAAAACAGTTTATTGTCAAATGGTGAAACGAAATCTTAGTGTACAAACTTGAGCTTTTCAAGTGGTGATTCTACTCAAATATAAAGTTAACATAAGACATTTTAACAATAAAACATTTAAGTTATACGTGCATACATATGGTATATAAAACACCAATAAATTAAATCTATTGGGTGAAGTTTCGTTGCAATTAGCTTGCAATAAAATACACTGTTCGGCAATTTTGGACAAATGATTAGGGTTCCTCTTCAGTGTTAAGGTGGTAAGTGAAATTGTACAAATTATCGATAACGAATTATCATCCAGCAACTGCGCTGGCTAGGTCAAGCTACAGCAAGAAAGGCAGTTGAAGGAAGGCAACGAAGAGGCAGGTCATGACTTACTTCCCGGGTAGAGAGCACACTAGTTACCTTTAGTATCGCCTATTAGCGAAGGCGCACGCAATGCAGGTGCGTCTGGAGGAATGCTCTACATTTGGCCGTAACCCAGTAACGGGTTGTTATGACCAGTTAAGTAGGTTACACATCTCAAATAAAAAGAAAACAAATACCAACCTATTGTAATGGGTATTTGGTGAAAGCTACCAAAAAATGTTGTTTTAAATTAAATTTTACATAACTTCAATGGAACCAAAATCAATTGGAAGCTAAATACACTTATTATGTATATTAATTACACGACATTGTCAATATTGTAAAACAAAATCTATGGGAATTACTTTTAAGCAACTTTTAGTTGGTCTGCAGAAAACCGTATTATAAACTCGAGCAAAACTAGATTCCATAATAAACTATTAGTTTTTTACACATAGCTTTTTATTTAAATTTAAACAAAATACAGCAGTTTTTACAATTATTGGTTAGTAATAACATTTAAAAGTAAATACATATTAAGCTATAGTGTATTTTTTACTTTTTCATTTTTTTATTCAGCCAAACGATTTTAAAAAAAAACTTATTTTAATATACATATTGCAAATTGTACTCATAAGCTGAGATATATGTATATAATTGTAATTGATGGCCTGCTGCAATAGCTTTATTTGGTAGGCACGCCACGCCCACTCGTTATGAATAGCTAAAACAAACATATTCGAAACTTATTGTTAGACTAGCTATAAAAAAAGGAAATGTACACAAAATATTGAGTTACTCGCACTTAAAATTAATGCAAAAATAATCGTAGATTTTTACAACTTCAGTTTTTTAAAAATGATATATGTATATATATAAAATAATTAATTATACAAGGAATCGTTTGCAATAGGTGAAACTAGGCAAAACTTAAAATTATCAAACAAGTTTATTTATTTGATAACTACAATTAGTTTACATATATTTATATTAATATTACAATATTATATTTTTTTTTTTCGCTATACCGCACATTCATTATTTTAATATTTATTGAAAACAATGACAAGCTTATATATCTATGGTGCGCTAATAATCGCATATTGTAGGCATACTTATATTTATGTCCGTGTGTGTCTTGTATCTATGCTGCCTATGAATCTCATAAGTTTTGTAAGAATGATAATAATTTCGTTTCGTAATTTTTATTCGATTCCAAATTGCGCAGCGAGTGTCGCTCTTCGGGAAATATATGCAGCGAATATGGTTTATTCGCCTTATTGAGCGCACTGATCAACTGAGAGGTATGGCAGAAGTGCACATTCTCATCAATCAGGCCATGTATGAGCAATAAGCGGTTATCTCTGTTGGGTGAAAAACAAACGATTAATAGGTTAAGCTTTGACGTACAATACAATGATGTCTATGGACTTACTCCTCGGGAAATGATTGCACATAGTTAAGCACAGAGCCTGCCGTGTAACCTGCCTCATTGTGTTCGGGCAGATCCATATAACGTTCCGTATATCCTGTATCGTAATACTCCCAGTTGGTTACCGGTGCGCCCGCAATGGCAACCTTGAATATTTCTGGATACTGCACCAAACCCATTAAGCTGAGATAGCCGCCTGGTAAGAAAAAAATGGTTAATGATCATAGTTTCATAATATGGAAAACCTATTGTTGCATAGCCTTAATACACTTATTACACTCATGTTAGCCTTTTAAACCAATGTTGACTTTTTGACAAGTGAGCCCTCACCATCGCTATGCTGTTACCATGATTACTCCCATACCCCACAACGCGTCGATACAAAAATTAATGGGAAAAAGGGTTTAGGATATTCCACTGTCTTCGTTATTGTTTGTTCGTTAGTAGCCTGATTTGGTTACCGGAACACCGAGGCATTCATACTACCGCTCCCCTTCTCCTGGGCGGAGAACACAAATATGCCTATGGCTACTTGTAAGCTCCTCATCAAGAAATATTATGTACACAAAGTTAACCAAATATGGAATACAGTAACAAATTTGCAGGAGCTGCTGCGACGAGCACGTCTTCTGCTCATGTCCACCTCTCTGTAGACATAGGCTCAAATATCTAGGCACCTTCTGTTTCCCACGATGTGGTTAGAAGGAAAAAACAAATCATTTAAACTTACCATAGGACCAGCCATGTATGGCTACACGATCCATATCAATATAGCCAAGTTGATCTGATAATATACGCAATGCATCCACCTGGTCAGTCAATTCCACTTGGCCCATGCGACCGCGTATATGACTCTCAAAGCGTATGCCACGATGTCTGGAACCACGGGAATCTATGCAAATAACACAGTAACCCTGTGCGGCCAACATATGCATGCGCAACTGATGCTTGCCCTACCAAGTTAAGATATTTTATTTCAAAATAGTTACCAAAAGAAAGCAACTCACCTTGAAGGTATTATTAACGGTTTGCACTTCAGGCCCGCCATATACATTTAAAACTGTAGGATATTTAACTCCCAGTTGAAAATTGTGAGGTTTGAAAACCATTGCATACACAATTTCACCCGATGGCAACTGTGGTCGAAAGATTTGTGGGCAATATTGTGGCTTTGGTCTGCCACCCTCATGCAGATATCCCACTAACGAGATTTGTATGCCATTGACGCCGCCATTCTGACAGGTTTGTGTAACACGCATAACCTTGCAGCTGGGTAAACGCTGAATATTGCAATAGACCAGAAGCATCAGATGGCATTGCTGTAAAAGAGAAGTAAACCAGATGGTAATTAATTTGTTTAAAACATACGCTTTCTGGTCCTGCAGTTTAGCTGAATTCTACAACTTTTCTGACAAATGTTTCGATTCAAAATGCTAAAGGAGTGCTGCCAGCTATATCAAGCTATGAAGAGATGTCTGATTTTAAAATGCTCTGCTGTAAACTTTTCTCGAATACTACAAGTTGTCTAATTTTGTTGTAACGATATTTATACGTTTACGGACCTTTTGTGCCACTGAACTTTTAAAACAACAATTTTGTACCTAACTATTAAATTTAAATTTCGAAAAACCTAGTGTATATACTTAATATCTTAAACAATGTTCAACATTACATTTGGAAAAAAACCTGGCTAAACTTTAGTTATATTTTTGATAGTCATTAAGATATATAATCTGCAATTTCAGCTACTTACATCGTCGAACTCCACTAGATATGAGTAGCCAGGTTCTGTAAGCAGACGTATATGCTCTGGTCGCTGTAAGCTAACCACATAGAGATGCTTTTCCAATGGCGTATCGCGCAGTCCCACAAAGTATACCAATTGTTTTACCTTGTCCACCCAAAGATTACGTGCGAGTACCTCCCATTCACCAGACGTCAGCGCAACCTTGTTGACTATGCGTGGTACTAAAGCAGCCGGTTCGACAAAGTTTGGCTGCTTATGCACTTGAGCTGTTGTGCTGCTAGCTGAAGCATCCTGCTGGCAGCCATTAACGTGTGTGAGTAACAAACTGGAGGTAACCAAATACAAGTGCCTGAATCCTGTCTCTTCCGAGGCCCAAATATACGTGACCGTTAGATCTGTCACCTCTAGAAAATAAAGCATATCATGCACGTTGACCCAACTGTCAGAGTGTTCGGTATAAATGACTTGGAGTGGGGTTATGGTGCGGTTGTAAGGACTGCGCCAGCTATGGTCGCCAATTGAGTCGGTTGGTGTGGACACCTGGCTACTATATGATTCGCAGAAATTGTCCAGAGGAATGAGTACAAGCTCCAAACGTTGTTGCTTGCGATCCAGGCCCTGCAGCCAAACGCTGTAAAATAAAGTGTATGTCAGTAATTTCTTAGTAGAAATGAAGGACTGCACTCACTAGTTTGAGTCTGGCGTCCAGCCCACACGCACAATATACTCCAACCAAGGAAATACAGATAGCAGTGTATAGGGCAAATCCTTAGTGCATATTTCGGTGATCTGCAGGGCTTCATTTAATACAAATTGCACCATTTTTAGTTTCGATCTGGCATTAGATGTGCCTGTGCGTGGAAATCTGTACTCATCCACCTCACCCGGTACAGCCGTAGATGAAGGAAACGTATACAACGATACATCTGTCTCATCCACCTCCTCATAGACAATCCGATAGATACCATCGTCCGAATGTGGTTGCCACCAATAGCCTTGATACCGACTAAACTCCTCCTGCATGACATAAGAGGGCACTCCAGCGCTAAGCACATCATCCACAAAGGAGCGACGAGCGCAACTTGTAAAGGTTACGCGCTTCTCATGACCGCTAAGCGTGTGCGTTATCCAGATATCACAGTTACTGATGTAAGCTATCAAATCGGAATTTTGCGGGCAAATTTGCGGATCCAGAGCGGCCCATTGAGGGCAGGTGCGCAGCTGCGTGGGAAATAGCAGGCCAGACTGTAAGGATAAGGAATTTTACACGTTACTAATGTTTTTGAACTTAAATAAGTTGGTTTTTGCAAACCTTAGTAATTTTTGCAACTACCAGATTTAATGCGAAAAATTGTGTTATAGTTTAAAACACAGTTTTTCTAAAACCATTTCATTAAAAATATTCTTTTTTTTGCTTCTTGCTTTTCAATATTGCTCTCATTGTATTAAAAATTGAAATTTAAAACTTACATTGTAGCCCGTGTCCAGACACTGGTACAAGTCATTAAAACAGGGAAAAACAATTTTTCCGCTGGGCTTATGCAGCTCGTAGGACGTAATGCCCCATGTGGGTAGCCGCTTTCGTTCCTGCAGCAGTTGAAATTCGCGTGATGGATTACCAGAGCTGTTGGTGCTGGTAGTGTTTACAGGAGTGCTGGGTATGGGCTGCTGGAGCACCGGATGCCAGGGTAATCTGTGCGAGAATTGATTAGTTTAAACATTGAACGATTTTATGATTAACCTACCTCGCTTTGTGCAAACGCTGCTGATTATTGCCGCCAAATTGAAACACTGATACAGATACTGTTGGTGAGGTGGCACCGCTTTGGGTCGTTGTAGTGGTGCTAGTTGATGCGTCGGTTACCTCAACAGTGGCGGATTCGGCCTTTGTATCGATGCCACTGACTTCGTGTACCAGCAGCTGCTGCTCCTCGGACTGCCGCAGATTAATATCTGTAAAGAGCAGCGTTGTCTCCCAGGTGTGTGGTGGCGTGCTTAAAAAATAACAACGCGCACGACCATCGGAAAGATGGCGAAACTCCACATTGGTGGGCACCATGGTGGATAGATTTGACAGCTGCTTTCGCATTTCCTGTACAATGGCCTTGTTTTCAGCCCAGGTCTTTTTGGGCGTGGGCGCCGCGATGTGTCCGTCGTTATCTACATTATCGTCGTCATCTTCGCAGTCTTCGCAGTCATCGTCGTCGTCGCCAATGCCATGCGGAGGTGTGCCGCTCGTAGGTGAACTCAAATGATTCGTTATGGCCGAAGCGGCAGCTGCCACCACCTCGGTGGTTGTGGCTGTGGCAGCAGCTGCGGCTGCCGTTAGAGGCGACGTAAGGGAATTCAGTGCACTGCCTAATGAGGAGTAAAATGCATTAGCTGTGGTGCCCAAAGAGCCCATGCTCGTAAGACTAGCTATCGAACCGGGACCAATGCCAATGCTGGCCAAGCCACCAGAATTTGTTGAGCTGGGCGTGCTGGCCGCGCTTTGGCTGCGATCCATCATGCTGCTGCCGCCGGCCACACTGACTGCTGTAGAGGCCACACGAGATGTAAAGCCATCTATTAGATTTGCAAAAGATGTGGCCGCAGCATTGGTTATGCTGTGACTGCGCTGATGGCTGCTGGTACGACTGTGCTGCTGCTGATGTGGCAACTGCTCGGTGAGGATTGGCTCCGGCAACAGTATGTTGCTGCTGTTGGCAGCATTCGGTCCGCCGCCAATGCTTACACTTAGGGGAGGGCTGTTTGTGGTGGATGCAGACGGCAGACGGTTGCGTTGCTGCTGTTGTTGCTGTGTGGATTGGGTCATGCTGGCTTCCATATTTTATGTGCTGTGTAAATTTGCACAATGCAGTTTTTACTCAAGTGTTACAATTCTGTCAATTGAATTCGCACACTGGCCAACACGCATTTGACCTAAATTTGTGCCAACAAAGACACGCTCACACACACCCACACACACACATACGCACATAAACACACGATTTACTGGCCTAAACGCATGGGTAATACTTATACTAGGCTGTCTCTGGTTTTTTTTAAATTTTACAAATAAAATTGTATCGTTGTTGAGGCGCTTTACACACACGTACACACACACACGCACATTACAAGCTCATTGTTGTTGTTGCTGCTGCTGCTGCATTTGTTACAAATTGTGTTTTTTTTTTTTGTTTTTTTGTATATTATGAATACTATTTTTAACTAAAATTTGTCGTTGTTGTCACCGTCGTGGCTGCTGCTGCTACGGCTAATCGAGTTCTTTGTCCAGTTGCTGTTGTTGTTGTCTTGTCTGATATTTTCCTCACTCATGCTGACTGCCTGCTCGGCTTTTTTTTTCATATGTTGTCTCCTCTTCGTCGTGGATAGTCGTTTGTGTTTGTTGTTGTTGTTTTTTTATCGTCTCTTTGCAAAAAAGTGAAAGTACTGCGCGTTTAACACATGTAACCAGCGCATCGCCGCTACACTTGTAGGATTAATTTAATTGATAATTTTGTTATATAAAGCCAATGATATGAATTAATCAAATAGATTTTATTGTTTGACGAGAAATTTCACTTTGCCTGCAGTTTGTTTTACCACAATATCAGAGCGGCGTTGTTCTACACAGCTAAGCAGTGTGTACACATGCAAAAATGTTTGTTATCGATATGCAAAAACAACTGTGCTTCAATAACGGTTTAACCATTTGCTCTACGGAGTTGTGTATTTATGCTTTTCTAATGCTAAAATCCTCATATGTAAATTTAGTTATGTGCTTAACTTCGCCAAACACGCATTTATCTATGAGGCTGCTGGGGCTGCCTCTATTCTGTAGCCATGATTTCCTATTTAATAAATGACAGAACATAGATTAAGTTGTCTACTAATTGATTTTAAACAACTTACATTTCCTCGAAAGCTTTAGCAGCGCCTTGAATTTCACCTTTAACAGTATTTTGCTGCGTATTCATGCACCAACCACGAATGCCAATTTCTTCTGCCTTACGCTTGGTGTACTATGCAAAGTATATAATTAGAAATATTTAGCATTTAAGCAGCCTGCGCAATTGTCTACATACCGCACGAAATGAAACCCCTATAACATTTGACATGGTAAAAACGATTGTTAATTATTCTAAAAAATAACAACAATTTACCTTGCACAGTGCCAAAAACTTCGAACGAACAGCCTAAAAGATCAGATTTGACACCTTGATTAGACATTATACATAAAACTTAGTAAATATAAATTTTCGTAAATAAATTTTTAGCTCAGCTGATTCTGGATTTTGTAGCAAGCTACACTGTTCGATGACATCGTGCGCCTATCGAGTTATCGCTTTTATTGCAATTTGTTTTTGACAAGGCACGCAGGCAATACGCAAGGTATATTTTTGTTAACTTGGGGAAACTACGCAAAATTTTGGCAAAAATGCATACTATTTACGCTGGTGTGCATATAAAAAGCAAATTAAGCGATGTCCATCCGCTGCACAATATAGATTTGGAAAAGAATGTTGCCTATCTCAAGGAAGTTATTACAAAGGAAGTGCAACTGCAGTTCGGAGCAAATGAACTCGGTAAGAGGCTGTCTGTGTGTGTGTGTGTGTGTGTGCATGAGTCTATTGTGTGCGAAAGTGCGTAGGATGTAAAACTACGCATTTATTTTAAACGAATAACCCCATTTTAATATATGTATTAATATAAAAATTGATTTATATATATTCAGAAATCTGTTATCATGGCAAGGTACTCGATGACCTTCAACTATTGAACAGCATCATGAAGCCAAACGCTATGGTCCACTGTTTTCGCAAAACGAAGCAATATCAGCCATATGTACCACCCGCTGCTGCGGACATTAATACAAAATATATACGGGAATTGTTCTCATTGACCTCACATTTGCAAATCAGCGTGACATCACGCGTTAATATACTACAAAAGATTTTGGCTGAATACCCAGAATTCAGACGCAATTTGGGCGCACAGGCATTGATACGCGACTCAGTCTTGTTCAATACATTGCATGAGCCAGAGGTGGTCCAGAATCTTGTGCGAGAATATCCGCTTATATGCGAAGCTGCACAATTTATTGTGGATACCATACGCAAAGAGCTGGCTAGGAATAGTTCGGCAACACAGTGTAAGTCGATTCGCAAATTTATTAGTTTTTATGTGGTGCTTTAGTCCATCAGATCTTGTGTTTATTTTATTTTTTGCGAGAGCTCCTAATATTTTTATTTGCTATAGCATTTCTTAAAAAAATAATTTTAATTCAATAGCAATTTAGTAGGGTGCCAGATAGTTTTTTCAGCAAATCAAAATTGAGACAAACCTAGGGAATTCTAGCACGCCCCAAACGAACGCAAAACAGTCTACAGTCTATAGTTTTCTGGGAGTAGCTGAGTAACTCCCAAAGTTATTCTTTCCGTTCCTTGTTTGACAATTTCTTAATTTATTTCTATTATTGATTGACCTTTTTCTTTTAGTTCAAGAACAGGCGGCGTCAGAGTCCACCACGTCATCGGAGGAGGAAAATTCGTTGGGTGCAGGTAGCAGCAGTAGCGGTGGTAGCAGCGCCAACATTGCCGGCCGTCGCGATGAGCTTGCCAACATAAGACAGATAAGTCGCCAGCAGCTGGCCAATGCATTGGCTCGCGTGGACATGGGCTCAGTCAACTCGCTGTCTAACATAGCGCAGCGCAATGCAGACGAAGCTCAGCATGAAGAGCCGTCGCGTTTCATATCAGCTGCTACTGTATCCAATAGCGGTGGTACTGCCAGTGCTAGAGCCAATACGGAACGGAGTACCATTTCATCAGATCTGCTTCGCAGTGAGCTGGTTCGCGCTTTTCAATCACTGCAAAATAATCCATCGGCTGGCGCTTCAGCTACAGCACCGGAACGCATGGACGAGGGTGTTTTGGAGCAAGTTTCAGCGGAGCCAATGCAATTGCAGGATAATGTGCCCATTGAGGAAGACGAAGAAGATAACAGCGATGTCTTGCCGCGTTGCTATCGCCGGCATCGCTTTACGGAGCAACTGCGTACCATGGCCGCCATGGGCTTTATAAATCATCTTCAAAATTTTAACTTTTTGAATATGACCGATGGAAATGTCGAGCAGGCGATCAATTTGCTCATGCTAGAAATGAACTGAAAAATGTGCAGGTAGGAGCATTCGAGCGTATCACGTTTAGTTCTTTGTTTAATGCGATTAACGTATGGAATACGCATTCATTCATAGGCGCCTTCTAAATTTATTTATTCATTCTCTTTTATGCTCGTATAATTAAATAAATATTTTTATTTTAGCTGTATATAAGCAGTTTACGTGTAAGGTATTTCTTCTGTGTATTATAATTATGCAAATATCAAGTAGAAATAAATAAAAATACATTTAATGCAGCAATGTGTATATTGGTGTATTGTATGACATATCAAAAAATTGATCTAGTTTATTAAATAGTCTAACGCTTTATCCTTATTATTATCGAATTTCAAAAGGGCTGCCGAGATTTTTGTTTCTTCAAAGCCTAGATCCATCAGCTCGCTGAGGGGTATCAAGTGCTCAATTATCTGAAAGGAAATATACTATTAATTTGCGTTAATGAACTTGATTGTAACATCTACGTAGGTCACATTGGTTTTCAATTGACCGGGCAGATACAGGAAACTTATAAAAGAAATACTCGCTTCTTTGAATACATATGTAGCATTTCTATCGAGCTTCTCTTACTTACTTTTTTATCATCGATACCACAGAGATTAACTACTTTGGCCACACGCTCCAGCGGAAAGCCCATGCTACTAATGCGCTGTGCCAGCTTCTGGCCTGGTACAGCCAGCTCCTCAAATGCTTTCATTGGGTTGCTGGCTATGGACACGGTCTGTTGCTGCTGAGCTTGCTCAGATATATTATGACTGTGATTACGTAAACGACGTTTATCTAGCTGCTGCTGCTGTATCTCTGCCTTAAGCTCGCGCAATATATCCGGTACACTCTTGGACTTGTGGGTCGCCGCATCTTCCTCGGTGACAATTTGGCTAACACTCGTGGCTACAAGTGGCAAAGCATGATGTGTGGGAGTACCATAGCCATTAATATATTGCTGTGGAGAGGACACCAAGTAATTTTGATTATTGTATTGTTGGGTTAGTGGCGCAGTCTGATAGAATTGCTGATTGTAGCCCATATGATAGGCATGAAGTTGCTGTGTGTAGTTGGGTTGCTGCTGCTGGTTGGCAGGTGCAGGGGCGGCGCTGTAAAGCTGCATGGGGGACGTTTGGTAAATAGGCGCATAGCTATTGCTATTAGGCGTTGCTTGCGGCTGAGTTAGATCGCTGGCTGGAATGTTTTCCTGCGCAAGGCTGCTAACATTTTCATCACAGTGAGTATGGAATTTGACGCTTTCCAGCGTGGCTTTGGTTTCGGCAAGAGTAGTCACAGTCAGCTCTACTTGCTGCTCCTGCTGTTGTGGCTCCATAGCTGGCTTAGGAGTTTCTTTTATTGTTTGCTCGTCATTAATTTGCTGATTTTGCGCCTCTAACTGAGTCTTGTGCAAGACTTGCGCTAGTATATCCAAGTCATTGATCGTATTCAACTCTATTATATCAAAAGGCGTGGAATACATATTGTATTCAAAATCTGCATAATTTAGAGAACTGTTGCGCTTATGAAGCGTGGTATTAACAGGCTGTGTGTTGCCTTTTAGCACCGTAGGCTGCAAGATTGTATGGAAATTACATGGGTTTAATGACTTTGGTTCAGCAGTAGACTTTTGTTTATTTTTTAATCCAACGTCGCTGTCGTCGTCTTTTGGGTTGACGACGCCGTTGTCACGTGACTCAGCGCCACTAATTGACGTTGCTGTGACGTCGTCTTGCTTCGTTTGCAGCACTTCGTCGTCATCGCTATCCGATGACAAGTCGGCTGCACTAGGATAGTTAACTGCTCCCAACATTTCTTTTTGTTTCGCCTCAATTGCACGCTGTCGTTCTCTCTTGCGCTGCTCCATACGCTGCTGGCGTTGTTCCTGCTGCTGCTGTCGCATTTGACGCCACCGCTGCGTCTTGCTGAGCACACTGCGCTCCAATTGGAAGTCATATTGGTAGTCAGGTTGATCGTGATAATAATTTGCGCTGTACTGTGACAATCTGTTCACAATGGTCTGAGGCAATTGGTAAAGTGTTGGTGGTGGTTTATAACGTTCTACTATTTTAACGGGCACATCATCCATGTTATTTTGACACACAATGTGCTCGAATTAGTTTAATTAATTTATAACGTGTACTAGCTTACTACGCGTTTTTTCCAATTCCTCTTCTTTTGTTTTTGCAAATATGAACAGCTTTAGTGATGGAGCAACACCGATAGATTCGATGAAATCGATAAATTGTCATTGTAATCAAACATATTTTTTTTTAAATTTTGTTAAGAGATCTAAAAATAAAAATAGCTAAGGTGAAGCGATCAAATTTTAAGCTATTAAAGACAAGCCATATATTGTGTATAACTGACTCTTTTTTTTAATATTTTGAAACCCATTAATAGCTATTAAGGGTTGTCTTAAGAAGAATACATGTATTGTGCCTAATAATGCCAAACGCATTGTTAATACGGTCTTATTATTTCAAGACGGATAAGCGTCTGCATTAGTTGTTTATTTCTGTGTATAGATAAAACATAAAACTAAATGGCAACTCAAACTCATCAACAGCTTGAGAATGTTATTCAGCAACAGATACTGGAAATCTCCGGCGCATTGGCGGCAGCAACTGGTGAGGCAAACGCCGCAAGCGCCTTATGTATCAACCA
The DNA here is from genome assembly GCA_035041775.1 of Chymomyza caudatula. Classification (NCBI taxonomy): domain Eukaryota; kingdom Metazoa; phylum Arthropoda; class Insecta; order Diptera; family Drosophilidae; genus Chymomyza; species Chymomyza caudatula. The sequence continues at coordinate 4,347,878 of JAWNKW010000032.1, read as the reverse complement.
GCAGCTGCAGCGGAACTTGGAGCGAGCTCGTGCTAATGTGCTAGATTTATTAGAAAAGTTGGGGGCGCGCTATGCGCGTAATAAGGAAATTCTGATGGCTCGTCAATCGCAGTCGCGCACCAAAAACTCAAAGGGTGAGACAATCTCAAAAACAGGCGCCTGGCTGTGCGGAGGTACCTTTAAATTCAAGGGAAATCTATATTTTCGCGATGCGTCTGGACGCAGTTGTCCTAATAATGATGACTATAAGCGACGGTCTTATACAGAAATGTTTCCAACAGATTTCGATATGCGTTCGAAACATGTGTGGACCATGTACGACAAGAAGAATGTTGTTATGGGCATCAAACAACAGGTTTGAAACTAAATAAAAACTTTATTTTACATTTTTTTAATAAGTTGCTTCAAACAGTTGTTAGATTACGCCAACATTCAGCGACAATCACAATCGAAGTCCTGCAAAAGAAATGCCGTTGAACTGCATGAACAATCTCTGGCAAATTTGTTGACCTCGGCTGACAGCAGCTTTAGCATTGATTGGCATCAACTTAGCTCGGTAGAGATTCAAAGTCGCCATTCGCCTTACAGCTGCCAAGCTATGTGGGAAGTCTATTTGCATCCAAGACTAAAGCGCTGCCCTTGGACACCTCATGAGGATGAGATTTTGTTAACCATGGCTACAAGCTTAAATTTTCAAAATTGGGAAGCAATTGCCGAGGCAGTAGGTCATCGTTCGGATTATCAATGCTTTGTACGGTTTCAGACCACGGTACGTTATCAAGCCGCCCCGCTTTTCAAGTGGAGCAGAAGAGACGATGATCGCCTAAAGTCAGTTGTACTCAGAAACACCACAAATAGCGTTGTTGATTGGGGTAGTGTTATGCAGCATTTTCCAGGAAAATCCAAGTCAACCATAATTGGTCGTTACACTTATGTGCTTCATCCAAGAATTAGTCATGGTAAGTTAAAAATCTTAAGAAGTTTAAGTAGACTTAGCCTTGCAGGTAATGTTTACTTTGTTCTAATATGTTCTTATTTCTATTTCATAATAACTGAAATATCTCAGATTCCTTTACGGCGAAGGAGGACATGACTCTTTTTGCTGCAGTTGAAAAGTATGATGGAAAATTTTATAACTTTCCACGCAATCTGTTTCCCAATCGCTCATTAACTCAGTTGCGTACGCGCTACTATACTGTTTTGACACAGCGTGATAAGACTGATTCTTGGTCGATAGAGGATGACAAAAAATTAATAGAATTTGTAACCATTCACGGCAAAACGCAGTGGGTTAACTGTGCCAGATATTTAGGAAATCATACACGCACAAGCTGCCGCACGAGATTTCTGACCATAACACGATTTATGGAACAAAACCCTGGATCAGATTTGCAAGATTTTCCTCGGCGTCGGAAAATGAAGGACACTCTGATTACAGAATTCAACTGGGCCCAATGTCTGGAGATTTGGAAGCAGGATCCAAGCACCTTGGAATTTGAAGCAGCATCCAAAAATTCTGCTCCCATCAAAAAACCGCGTGCAGTAGAGTCTTCAGAGCCATGGAGCGTGGAGGACGACACAAAGCTATTGGAATTTGTAACTAATCATGACACTTCCCAATGGGCTAAGTGCTCTTTATATATAGGAAATAAAACAGATAAAAGTTGTCGGGCAAGATATATGACCATCAAACGATTTCTTGAAAAGAATCCCAATGGACAAGTCGAAGAATTTCCAAGACGCAAAAGTATTAAAATAAGTAAGCAAGCCTATGAATACTTTAAATATTCATACAATTTCCAATGGGACCAAAGGGATACCAAAGAAGTTCCTATTCCCAGCGGCGATTCAAATCTGCGTTTGGTCATTCAGGCTTTGAGACCCCAAGTACCTGCCAATTTGGAAAACTTAGTTGCAAGCCCTGTGCTGTCGCTCGACCTGTGCAAAGTTTACAGCAAAATGTTAAAAACACTGCTTCCAGTTGACCTCAATAGCGATTGCGAACGGCAGCTGCTGCCACCCAATTGGTCCACTATGATGGGCTTCCGCGCCCTATGCATCTTACCTGCGGATTTTCGCAATTCACCACAACAGAAGCTAGATTATGATACATCAGTGGATGCAGTGCAGCTATTTCGTCAGCGTTTGCGTGCTTTGTTCTATCGCACCACCTTGTTGAGTCGCTTGGAACCGGACTCTACTGAGAACTTGCGAACCGCTTTGCCACCGCTTAAAACACCTTCTGAAAACTATGTACTTTCTGATGTCGCGCCGTCTGAGACCGACGACGAAGAGAGAGCGATTAAAAATCTGAAAGATAATTTGGCGTTAAAGCAATTAGAACTGGTGAATCGCCTGTGTGATGAAAAAGAAAAAGCAAAACCAGAACACGAAAATGAAGATGATGTTGGGTCTGATGTTAAGAAGGAACAGTTTTAGAATAACAATTTAACATAGTTTAAGCCAAGGAAGTACAATTTTAGTTTTATTAAACAGAACTGTACTAAACTGAACTGAATATTAAACTAAACATCTTATGTACGTATCGAGGCAGTGATTTTTTACCCAAACAAAGAATCGAGCTAAATGAGGCACTATCATGTCTCCGAGGCAATGCAAGCCTCTATAGTGATAGCGACGCGGCTATCAAACAAGTTGTCGCAAATCTCTACACGAGATATCTCAACAGTTTGTTCTGAGCTTAAAAAGGGTTTCTGGACATACAACAACAGAAATAACGTAATGGATGAGTGTGCCAAATAAGGTACTACTTTTGTCATAATAATAACAAGCTAAGATTGATCTGCCAGTCTTTCTGCTTGGATTGAGGCAATCTTCACTTATTCTTATACTATGCCACTGCTCCCCTTCTTCCTGAGAGATAGAGAGAGAGGGCGAATAAGCATCCCTTTGGCTACCTTTAGCTACCTTTTTACCTAAGTTAAAAATACATAAATTCTTTAACCATAAGCAAATCAAAAATGCTCAGCCGTTGTTTGAGCCACCAATGTACACTGAATATTTGGCGGCTAGGGTTCTTGCCCCTTATGATGATCTGTCTACAGAAGCTGCGGAGACGTAGAGGAGTAAGAAACTGCTGAGCTGCCCTTTTCCTCATGTCCGCATCCCTGCAAAAGACGACTCAAGTTCCTGTGTGGATACTTCGTGAACACCTTATCAGAGCTGTGCAAAATGAGCCACAGACGAATAACGGACTTAGTATCAGCATCTGGAGTTAGTGTCAGCATCGGGCCTTCTTGCAGCCGTTTTAACCTATAATCGAGCACTTTAAGGTGAGAATAATTTGTGTTACTTGATGGTTCAAAAAACCGTGGGTAATGAAATCTTTTACTTATAAAAGTGTTCGCCTTGTCGTTGACATTCGATGACTTAATACACGCTCTCATAACAGCTGATTACGAAGAGGAGAGAAGAAAACACGAAATAACAACGTTTGTGTGTACAATGTAATTTGTTGTGTTTTTTTTTAAGTATACAGTACATTTTTTGAATCAATCAATTTTTACCTGCCTAAAACGCAATGTATCCATGTGGAACTTATATTCTGCAAACCGCAAGCATTTTATCTTTCGAATGGTATAGGTTTCACATGAAAACGTTGTGTAATTGCGAAGTAATCGGTACCACACTGAATTTTTGCTTAGCGTATTTATATACAGATTTTACACACAGAATCGAAGACGAAACTTTTAGAAGTGCACAGTTTACGGTATAAAAACGTATTTTACTGAAATTACAAGCTTAAGTTAAAATCCTACTATACTAACATTTTTATTCTAACAGTAAAGTAATCGGCAGTTTTCTGCATTGTTTGGCAACCTTCTTAAGCACATACTTATATATTTACTTTACTTTATTTTACTTTACTTTTTTGATTATCATTTAATTTTGTTAAAAATCTTATGCACATTTATGCAAGATCTATAACTTTAATAACAAATTGAAAATAAAATTATTTGCGGCGTGCTTTCTGTACTTACGTTTTTATTGGCTCTTTTGTTTAATTTTTTGCTTTTTTGAAACTTTCGTATAAACTTTGTTTTGAGTCAAGCGTTTTGATTGCACTTTCCTATAAATGCACCTAAATAGCATCTTGGAAAGCATATAAAGTATAATAAGTACAGCTAAAATAACTCCATACACATCCAAATTGTAGACAGCAACGAAGCTCATGTGAACTGCCGGGCTCTGTATATGTGCGGCTCCATGATACCTTAACACATACTCAACCCAATACAACACACTTTGACGAGCTGTCAAGGGTCGATCTCGATAGAGCGCTGAGAACTGTTTTACATTGTTTGCAAACTCTGGCTGCTCCAAGATTTGCAGAATACTTTCTTCAAACTCTTTTTCCTCCAGCTGTAGCAAATTTAAATTAAGACCAAAGCCTTTTTTTACCATGTTTTCGGCATTATCTGGCTGATCGCCAAAGACTGGTAGTGCCAGCATGGGCTTGCCATGATATTGAGCCTCAGAGATGCCTCCCTTGCCGGCATGTGTGATAAATAGTTTAATGTTGGGATGTGCCAAAATGTCGTCTTGGGGCAGCCATTTAGAATATAGTATATTCTCAGATTTTCCCGGGGTATTTTCCAGATCCTCCCATTTCCAAATGGTTCGTTGTTTAAGCTTTGAGAGTACATTAAACATTTTCTTAACCGTGTCGGGCTTTATGTGAGCGCCTTTAATATTTGAGCCCAAACTTAAAAGAATTGCTCCATGTGAAGAGTTTCCTATGAACTCTGCCATCTCATTGGGCAGCGCTGCAGGCTGCTCTTTAATTTGTATACCACCAACTTCTACTATGGCTGGTACATTGGGTCTAATGGGGCCTTCGCTAATGGCATGCGAGTTGAAAAACATTAAAGAAACATTTTTGTGAAGATCCGCATACTTGGGCATATTGTGGTCATTGCCATAGAGTTTTCTGTTAATTAAACAATTGGTTAGCTTTGGATTTTGTTTTAGGGTGTAGTAATTTTTGAAGTATCGGGTACACCGGTTAATCTTGATTTACTCGAAATTTACTTACTGATAATACTTGGCGTTAGTGTTTTCAATTATACACAAAAATCCCTTAAAAGCTATATAGGTAACAAAGTTTATAAGCCGTTGTACAAAAGTCATAGTTTGACCATTTTCCACGACAATACTCATTAGTGGAGTACTTGAGATCTCGCTTGGGTTTCCAACCAAAGGGTGAAATATTTCAGTTGGTGGCATTGAAGCAGAGACTATAACAGGTGCTTTTAATTTGTGTGCAATACCCAATTGATAGTTGTTCATAAAGAAACCGACAATGACCAAGTCGAACTTATTGCCCGGATTCTCATAGAGGTCTACAACTTGTGGGTCTTGCATTACATTAAACATTTTATCAAACATAAAAGTCATTTGATTAAGTAAGCGGAACATTGTTAAAAGCATGTGTTTGTTATCTCTACTGGCCATATCAGCCATTATTTTATTCATTTCAAGTTCTTCTGTTTTGCTCATTGGCAGATATATGAGGTTAATGTTCCTATGCTTGATTGGCGGTTTCATCGCCATTACCACAGTGACGTTGTGTCCATTGTCCGCGAGCACTTGAGCAACCGACATGTGTATTATTAAGTGAGAGGGACTCAGATTGGTGAATATGCCTAGTATATTCGCGCTCTGCGTACCGGCGATTAGAGTTCCGACAAGTGTCAATAACAATATTTTACTTATAAAGAGTGCCATCTTGACGGTTCCGATGCAAAAATTCGACTACTAACAGTGGGACTAACATTACCCATATAAATACTACTTGTTATCGCTGAGCTGGAATCCAATACTTAAACGATGACAGTCAATATTTGAAAGATTATGTCTTTGGTATAGTTTACTGGAGGTAACAAAGCAACAAAGTTGCGAAATTAGTTAAGACTCAAACTTGTAGTCACAACGTGTTGGAAGTTTGTAAACAACAAATAACTCAAAAAATTAAAAAAGCTTTTCATAACGGTTTTATGCAAAACTCTTTTTTTTTTGGAAGGTTTTGCGATTTTGCTAGGTTTTTATTTCCTGTGCGTTATCAGATTGTCAGATCTCTTATTGTAGTACTGCGAGTGAGCCTTAGATCGTTAGAAGTGTATCTGGTCCTATATAGTTGGGGATCTAACACTCTTCTTTATGATTTACAAAAATATAGCTTGAGTTTGTGCACTCTCGCTAACTCACGCCATTTTGCAAAGTGTTCAATAGAGTCCGTAGAGTTCTGCAAAGTGTTTATAAGGTCCGAATTACGGTAAACAAGCGGCCACTGCAGCAGTATCAAGCTCCAGTGACTGCAACTATCATGAGTCCGCTCTCTTAGGACTGTTTCTGTCAACTACGGGTCACTGATGCCAATTCTAGACGAGCTAGCATCGAGTCCATTAACAAATTTCCGGCCAAAGCCAGGGGAAACATTTGAATACAAAATTTTTTATATGATTGAAAACTTAAATGAAGCTTTATAAAATACTCTCTTTCATTATCTCGTAATGAAAAATTTGGTATCAAAAATGAATCGGTTAAAAAATTTGATATCATAAATCGCGACTACTGCGACAAAAAAGGATTCCCAAGCGCTTGAGTAACAATTTCGATGTTAAAAACAAAATTTTTAACGATCAAGTTCTCTCATCTTCGAACAGAGCCAAGTTTATTCGTTTTCTTGAAGCGTTTGTGCTTGACGAAGAGAAGATCCACTGGTTGGCGATCGAAACATTTTCTTAGATTTGACTCGCCGAAAAGGGAAAAATCGGGTAATTTCTGCGTCTAAATCTATGACAAAAAACCTTGTCCCAGAATTCAGCCAGGATCTTCTTGTTCGACTCTAAAACAGCTGAAGTATTAATTGCGTTCTACTATGGGACACAACGACTAAATCATGTGGCAATTTTGTATTGAAAACAAAATCATTTCGCCTACATTTCTAACGATGTGCTTCATTTAATTCTTCTGATTTTAATTAATCTCTTGGGTTTCCAAGAGTAAAACATTTCACTTGGCTGCATTGAAGCAGAGGTTATAACAGGTGCTTTCAATTTATGCGCTATACCCAATTGATAGATGTCCATAAAGAAACCGACAATGACCAAGTCGAACTTGTTCCCTGGGTTTTCATACAAGTCGACCACTTGTGAATCCTGCATTACATTAAAGGTCATTTGTGCAATTAGACGATATACTGATAAATTTAAAAAATCTCCAAAATCTATTTGGGTGATTGGCTCGAATATGATGTTTATGTTCTTATACTTGAACAGAGTTTGTGTTACAAATTTGTTAAAATCTGCTACCATAACTGGCAGCACTATATGTCCTTGTCTAAAAATTGTTGTTTTTTCAAAATACCATTATAAGGCAGAACTTCGGTTTCAAAGCTGCGTACCAATTGTTCTGGCAGTAGATATAAAACAAACTGCGTATGAACAGCATCGGTCGGTAGTTTTCTTGTGGAATAACTGGAAAAGTGTCAAAATCGGCATTATTAATATGGCAATTACTCTATTCAGCAATTAGATGGAAAACGACTAATTGACGCATTCTTAAAAAAAAAAACGATTGGAAAGATTGGCTACGTTCAGTTAATATCAATTAGATCTAGACAATTGAGTGATTTGAAACAAAATGCTTGCCTTTATAAGTTTTATTAATATGTTAATAATAGCTAACAGTACATAAATTATTAATTTGTAGGTACTTTACTTATACAGCGAAACGCAAAAAAAAATTGCATTAACCATTGTTTGCAGCGGCGTCAAAGTGCACATTTATTTAATTTGCCTTTAAAGTGTTTTAAAAGCTTTTAGCAGGCAAAATCACGCATTTAATTATATGTATGCAATTGCATATACGATATTGTATAAATATGTAAGTGCTTTCAGTGAAAATTGCTAAAATCAGTTTTCAGTTTAATTGTTGGCTTTTGTGGCTTAGCCAGCAAACCGCTGCGTTGGGCCTCATTTGCCTTCTGAGCTATGCTAATTGACTGTTGCTGATTGCGTATGGCTGCCTCCAGTTTCTGGCGCAGCTCCGGCGTTTGGCTCATAAGAGCTTTGAATTCATGCGGATATTTCGGACCGATCTTTAGCAACCAATGCAGCGCTTGCTCATGCAGCTGGCGTTGATATTTGGGTAGGGTGCGCACTTTGTTCGGCTCGGCCAGGTAGCTGATGAGCACCGGCACCAGCAGCGTAAGCATTTGTATGTCTGTGAGTAAAAGAAAATAGATACAGTTAAGGAAAATCGAAATAAATAATAAAAACAAAACATTTATATAAATGGAAGTCGCACAGCGGCCATTACAAAGTGTAAACATTTAACTGTTCATTGTGCGTGTATGATAGTTAGTTGGCAACGCGATATATTGTCAAATGTAGCTATCGAAAATCGATAACAATCAAATTTGAGTTGTTTGGCATGCATGATTTTACAACATTTAAAGCGTTTTTGTACAGCATCTAAAACTATTGTTGCTAACTATTGGTGCGTTTTGTTATTTAAATTTGGTGCATTGTTAATAAGAGTGACAACACATAGGAGCACATGATTCATATGAATTTGGCAGGACTATTTACCTTGTAGCAAGTTTCCTAAATATTTTTAACGGTTTCGATATATGTTTTAATTAAAGGTGTATGAAAGAATATGTGTGTGTGTTTGCATTTGTAAAACAATTAAAAGAGAAGAGAGAGAGAGAGAAAGAGTGGAGTAAAAACAACGATAATTTTTAAACGCACAGCTTCGATAATTTTGTACTTAATGGCGATGACTATATAAATTATTTGATAGCTAGGTTTTAATTCAATTTATGCCTAGGACTTTTTAGAAAGGTTAAATGCATGAACTAAAGCTAGGCTAAGGGTACTCCCGAAATTCGTTTAAAAAAATTGTATGCTATGAGGATGGACCAATAAGTCCGTGGCTTTTGTTAATTTCGCGCTTTATAACTTAAAAAGCAACAATTTCACAAGTTCTCTACCTTCAATTGCCACCAATATCGCAGCTCGTTCAAATTTAAGTCTACGGAAAGTTAGTGAACGGAACAGAGTTGCGTTTAAAGTTATACAGCGAGATTTAAAAAAAAACAATCTGGCTCATTAAATTGATCATAGAGCCCTCGTAGTGTGCTAATTTATAGTGCTATCACTTACGATGCTGTGGTTCTGCCAGCTCTATTAGTTGCTCAACTGTAATGATGCTCTCTAGCGTCACTTGAAGCTCCAGTTCGCTGGTCGGCAACTTGGTGCACTCCGAATACAACGACTCAATTATGCGTGGAGCCAAAGCATGTATATATGGCGTGGCTGTCTTTAAATCCGCCTTAGTGAATATAGAACGTGTCGTCTCAATGCATTTAAGCTTTACGGATAAGTTCTCCGATTGAAGACACTGTCGAAAATGATTGATGCATGGATACTGCAGCGAAGGTGCGGCAACAACAGCCGCCGGCGTGTGCAATATAAACACGGCAATGGCAAGCAGCATGCTAACCTCATCTACTTTGCGCTCATCATCTTCTCCAGCGGTTTTGGTTAGATCTATAATGGTAGCTAGTGCGCTCTGCAGCAGCTGTTGCCATTCAATACCAATTTCTGCCTCCTCTGCCAATTTGTGTTCGCATACAGATCTCAGACACTGTAACGCTGCCTGCACTGCACTGGTATTAGCCAATATTGTGGTATCTATGGCCGATTTGTTGGCTATCTCTTTGATAATGGTTGTAGTCATGTAGAGTATTGTTGGTAATATGGTAAGAGCCCCGCGTGGCGAACATAGCTCAACCAGCTCTTCAACGCACTGCAGCCCACTGGCCACCAGCATGCCATTGTCATCACCCAGCACCGAAAAGAAAGAAGCAGCGGCATTGTGCTTGGCATAGGCATAGTCCAATTGTATGGCACCAGTTGTGCCTTGCTTGCTGGGATTCATGCTGGGTATTTGGCGCACAAAAACACACAAGCAAACTTCCAGGACGGCATAAACATGCGATACACCAGGCGTAATGCTTCCTCCATCGCCACCCTCTCCAAGTTGTTGGGTCTGCGATTCATCATTGGCATTATTACGCTCGCAGGCTGTGCGTCTTCGCTGCAGATCTTCACGGGCAGCCTGTATTGTTTGCTTTAAAATTTCCACGCACAACAGCTGCACCAGCAGTTCGTCGCGCGTAAGTATTTGCCTATGCAACACATTGCACAGCTCAATGGTCAGCGTTTTATCCTTAATCAACTGCTGGCGAGCCCATTCTGAGTCGAAGATGGTATGCAACGAACGCAAGCAGCTCAAAATATTCTTGGGTTTATCTGAGGTGCGTATGCTGCACAAAGCTTCCATGCATATGCCAAAGATCATGTGAAAACGATCGGCTGAGAGCGATCCATGGGTTATATTATTATTATTCGACTCTTCTGCGGAGCTCACTACCTCGCTGGACGGTGAAGCTGTTGGTGTGTCCAAATGCATAGCAAATCCTTCATCCCTTAGCCATAATGAAGCTGCATAGAGTATGGGCGGCCAAGAGCTCATGTAATGAGGTTTGGCTGAGTTAATAGTGTCTGTAGTGTAAAAAGCGCCACCATCGTGCGGTAGTTGAGATTGAAACTCGGCGGGCAGCAGCAGCAGCGCATGATCTTTCATAGCAGCAAGCCAATGTGTGGACAGGTTCTCGAGTTCCGGCTTAACGAGGCCCAACAAGCTTTCACCACGACATTCGCCGTAGTCTCCAGCGGCATTACACTGTGCCTCATCCAAATCAATGCCACTAACCAAGGGAGTGAGATTATTGGCGGTGGCCGAGAGCTTTTTTTGCATCAACGAGGCAGGCGCCTTGCCATTGCCCACCATTGCCACAATGTAGACTTCGGCCCAAGCCTTGAGAATGCTCAACTTTTCCAGCGTAGCCATAGATTCATTATATAGTTGAGTGCTATTGGATTTGGTATAGAGCTTGTTTAAAGAGCTGACCAATAGTTGATGCACACGCCGCAGATCGTTAATATCCCGTGCTACTCCCGAACCTATCCAGGCAGAGCATACCTCGCAGGCTGCCGCAGTAACATGAGAGGGTGTGTCCGGTGTAAAGGCGGGACGCAAGGCGGCACCAACCTATGAAACAAAGAATTATTACTTAAATTATTATATACATATGTATTGGATTGCTATTTTTTTTTGCCTGGGATGCAGAACGAATAAAATACAGAAAATTATAAACTCACCTGAGCTTGAAACTGCTCCAACAGCAAGTGACCCGGAAATTCTGGCTCGGGCACATTAGCAAATCTATCAATAATCTCCTGCAGCGTACGTAATCCCTCTAGCCGCAACTGATCTGAATCCGATGTTGCTGCCATGAATGACATGCGTATGAGCTCGGAGAGATGCAATATGAGATAATCGCCGCGTGCTTTAATTAACAGCAACTCTTTGGCCTGCATCAAATCAAAGTGCGTAGGATTTGCAGCCTCACAAGTCGCAATAATCTTGCGTACACATTGAGCAGCAAATACACGCGTGGGCCAACGTGGCTGCACAGCCGGATGTGTTGAAGTATCTTCCTCGGCTTTGTACTCGGTTACATCGTCTGCATATTCTTCTTCATCGTCGTCGTCTTCCTCGGCTGCATCTTTGGCGGCATTGTCACCGCCTTGTTTAGAACCTGCGGTAGCTTCGTGCTTACCAGTTGCCTCATCCGCGCTGAGACTACTATCTACGGCTACAGTAAGCACATTTTTGCATAGACTCAGCCAGGAGCTCAAATTATCCGCGGCCAGCATTTGCAACATGGAGGTTAAAGTGTCATGAATATTCTTCAACATTTCCTCATCCGTTTCAGTGTCAAGCATGGAGAAGAGTAGTCCAGGCAAGCCATATTCCGTGATGACCAAATCGGGACATTGCTCTGGTGTTATAGTTAAAGCTAGATCACACACCTCCTTCGCTTCGCGATGGGCTAGCTGGCGCAAACAGGAGACGGCGGCCTTGCGTAAGATGAAGTAGTTGCTGGCCAGCATCTTTACAAGCGTTGGTACTAGAGTATCTAGATTTACAGACTTGCTAGCAAACAAGTGCAACTGCTGCAGGCATCCAATGGCTTCAGCCTGCACTAGTGGATCGGCGTGCGCTTGAAGTAGAGCAGCAGCGCACAGGAACGAGGAGCGCATAGCTGATACCGCGCTGTTATTGCCCTGCAGCTCTGGTCCCACTGTGGTAATCAATGCATTTACCACGCGACCCACGCATTGATGTACATCCACATGTGCATGCGGTACAGTTAACAATAGTTTTAGCGATGATGTCAGTGTAGCCTCTACATAGCCGCGGAACATGGGTCCCCCAGAGTCGGCAATTAAAGCGAGTGCATACAATGACCATACTTGAACCACCGGCGATGAGGTGTCTTGTGCCAAAGCCAACAATATGGATACACTAGTATTAAGATGCTGCGAAGAGCCCATGCCGCCTACATAGCGATGTAGACAGCCCAAGGCATGGGAATGACCCGTACGTGTGACCACATCCCGTGCGGATTTAAGCTTGTCAAATGAATTCTGGGCCAGTTCGGCGGTAAAATGGGAATCGGCCACAACCTGAGCAAGACGACCTAGAGCCTCGCCTGCGGCACAACGTATGGTTGAGTTGGCACTAGTTAAGGAAGTCACAATCAAGTTTGTAGCGCTCTTTTTAACATCTTCCTGGCCAAGGCTTGTTTTGTTGTCGGTCAGATTTTTTAGCGCGCTTAGCAAGGCGGTAAAAATGTTCATTTGGACTGCCTCTTGGCGACTACTTTTCGCTTGCTTGATGCATTCTCCAAAGTGCTCTAACATTTGCAGGCGATGCTTGTTGGCCACCTTGGGGAAGATGGTACCATACAGTGTGACGGACATATCAATTACAGCCACACCCAGTGGCAATGGACCTGGACACTGCTGTGCTGCATTGATGGTGGTGGTTGTCGTGGATGCGTTGCTACTATGAAGCGTGTAGGAAGACCAGCATGGACGGTACAAACAGCAGGGATCATGCTCCAAAGCGCCAGAGCCGGCTGCGCTGTTGGGCTGTAGCTGTGTGTTGGGAAAATAAAATATATTAGAAACATGGTAGAAAGTTTACTAGGTTGCAAAGAAACTCATTGTTAGTACTTGGAATCGATGCTGATCAATGGCATGCAACAAGAACAGAAAGGGGAAAAAATTGAGAGACGAAGAATTAAATTTAAGTTTTCTATTTACAAAAAAGCATAGATCTTACTCGGTATCAGTTTAAAAACACCAAAAATTGAAAACAAAAAACGATAACATATTTTTAACAATCAAAAAGGCAAAATAAAAAACCTTTTGTTGAATCGCAATTAATCGCGACCCGATAAATAACACAGAAGCGCCAGTGGAAGCGAAAACCTGTGGAAGGTTAGATTAAGGATCGCAAGCAGGATTTCTTAACCAAGGTAAACACACGAGTAAATAACATGCAGGCATACAAAACTTAAAACAAATAATACTTTAAAAATGCTGGGAGTGTAGGACCCAACAATATGGTGTACCATGCACTTGGCATCAATATTATACATTTTCATGCAATCAATAAAAGTAGAAAATAAAAATAAATAAGAGCAAATTTGAAGAAAATTAACGGAAAGCCAACAAAGACGAAAAACCGTCAGCGCAAACATACACTTACATGCTCGCCATCGACTTTGCGATTGGGTTCCATCTGGGTGAGAATAGGTGCGGGTGTTATCGATTTGAATTGTAATCGATGAAACATTACATTTAGTTGAAAGCAACGTTTACGTTTGTTAACACGTTAGAATAGAGAGTAGAGAAAGGAAGTCACAATATTAAATAGAGTGAAAAGCGTATAGTCCCTTAACCATTTTCAATAACTCTGCATTCAACCTACCTGATCCTCAATGGTACGATGATTGGTTTCCTGTAGCCAGGTACCCAATATAATCGAGTCGTCTCCATGGCAAAGCGTGCGCAGCAACGAGTTTGTCGTATTGGCAGCATTATCTGATAATGTAAACTCCGAGACAAGCATCCGCAAAAGATGCGTATAAGAAGCTTCTAGCGCTGTAGGAGGTAGCAAAGCCAAGGTTTCAAACAGACGAAGGCGTACCATGGCCGCTGGAGCCTTTAGTTGAGTTCCATAGCTTTTGAGTACAGTGGCCAAGCTGAAAAAAATTGATTTGATTGGTAAATTAAAAAATTAAAAAAATAAAGTTTATCTCTTTAAACTCACTTGACCAGCATTGCTAGCGCACTCTCGATCGGCGTCAGTAGCCTTCGTGTTATGTCTTCGCTGACCAAATCCGGACAATTAAGCAAAAAGCTATGCATTACGGATAAAGCACCAGCTCGTCCTTCTAGGGTTACCTGCCAGGTAAATGCATCACCACGCGCCTTCTCCGACTCCAGTTCCTTGTTGGAACGCGGAAACGAATTACGCCAGAGCAGCAACATACGCGGCAACAAACCCTTGACCACTGGCGAGCCAAGCGTCATAATGGCGCCAATGAGCAACCAGCCGGCCTGTGTGCGATTCAACGACATGCGGCTATTTTGGGAAGCAGAGCGCAGCAATTCCTCGGCACAGTTGAATACTACCTTGCCTTTGGTATGTGGAATGCCTAACGGGGAGTAACGCACGCTGCCCAAAATGGCCGCCAGCGCGGAACTATAGCCGGAAATGGCCTCTGGAGAGGAGCGCATCTGCTCAATGGCCTCGATAAAGCGATCGATAAGCGGCGTGATCTGACTGGGCACGGCTATGCAATAGCAGCGCAGGCACCAAGCAGCAGCCAATCGTGCTGCAGCACAAGGGTGCACTAACACCGCGCAAGTAGCGTCCACTGCATTTAACGACTGATCACTGAGTAGATTCTGCGCCGTAGTACCGAGTCCAATCACCAATGCGCTGAGCTCCTGTAGAGCGCAAACCAACAGATGTTGGCTAAACAGTGTTTCCTGATTTGAGTCTTTGGCGTTCTCTGGATTGAAATCAATTGAGTTCATTTGCTTGGCCACTAGATGTATAAGCTCCTTGCAAGCAGCGCTTTGAGCTTTCTCGCCCAGCATCTTGCCAATTGTAGAGCGGAGTATAAAGTTGATGCATTTGCGTGAGTATACTGCATCAACATGAGAACAGGCCGCCTTGGGATTGGCCACCAAATCAAGCACATGCGCCAGAAAAGTGCCCAAATGACGCTCCAGCCAAACGCTGCCCATAGACTGCACAAAAACGACATACGAGTGAGTGACGCCTACACGCACCTCTCGATTAACGCCCGAGCTGCCTTTTATGATTTCTCCTGTGCCTTTGAGAAAGGAAGCGCCGCCACGCAAAAAGCCAGACATTAATATGCCCAGCGCTTCATCTAGTGATACCATACGATGTGTACCGCTTTTAGCTGCCTGCAAGGCAGCAGCTTGAGCCTGTGCACACTTCTTTTTGCCAGCTGCCTCTGCGAGCTGTTGTGTGTAAGCCAGCAATGTGCCCAGTAACTGAGCAACAGCACAACGCACCTCATAATTGCTGCCATCAAAGGCGCGGAAACACAAGGTGCCCAGGCTCTCGAGCTCTGTTTGATAAAGGAAAGGCGCACTGTAGATCATTTTGAGTACGCAGCGTGCGGCAGCGACACGCACAGCCATGACACGATCTAGCAGACAATGTTTCGCCGCTTTGTAGATGTCTTTGTGCACATTAGCAATGGCTGTGCCCATGCCGGCACTGACCTTCTCCAGCGTGTTCATGATCTCAATGCGTGCTTGGGACTCGGCGTTACGCAATGTGCGTATCAGAATTTGCACTGTGTCTTCATAGGTGCGACCCATCATGCGGCCAAGTTTCTCATACATAGAACCCAATACGCAGATAGCAGCGCTAGATTGAAAGAAATAAATATTTATGTTTAATTTACTGTAAGTACAAGATATTACATTTTCCTGAATATTGAATACTTACAGTTTTGTTGGCAAATAGCTGGGCGAGTCATCCTTGTTCTTAAGTATATCATTGCATGCATTGACTGTGTCAAACAGCATAAAGGTATCGCCTACGCTGAACAGTGTGGCCAGAGCGCTGGCAATAAGCTTGCGCATGGGCGGCCCTGGCGCTCCTTGAATACGCTCCGTTAGCTGCTGTACCAGCTTTTTTTGGCATGCCTTTATCTCGTGCTTCGCCACATTCGGCAGGGATTTCTCCAAATAACGCAGCCATTCCAGCTCAAAGACGGGACGCTTATGTTCGGGCAGCTGCTTAAGCGCTTCCTCGTTCAGGGTCAATGTGTGCGCCAGTTCCATTTCGTCTTGTGGCGGCTCGTTGGATGACGATGAATCGTGTTCACCACTTTGACCCACAATGCCTTGTTGCGTCGACGCGCTGTCGTTGTATATAAAAGATCTGAAATGATGCGCAAAATAAAACATTATATATGTGGAATGGAATGTGTGAGGCTTAATTAATAATTTGCTGTGTTTCCCTCTCTCTTTGCCCCTCTCACTCGGTGTTGCTCCCCCACTTTGTCAGTCAAGTTCAAAGAACATGCACATATGCGGCTGCTCTGCGGTTAGACAGCAAACAGCTCCAGTTACTGTGGCAAGCATGAGGCATCGAATTCGCGCGCTTCAAGCTACCGCTATCAGATATCGGAGGTAGTAATTCGCTCGATTTAGCAAACACTTTACAAAAATACGCAGACTGGCAGTGATCTTGAAATGAAGACAGTTACGGGGTCACACTAAAATTGGGTTATAAAGCAGCATGCTAGATTTATACGAATGTTCCTTGCTAATGTCTCAGCCACAACTAACTTTTCACGTGAAGCCCAATACATTTTTATACCCTGTACACAAAGTTTAAAAGGGTATTATAGGTTTGTGCAATGTATGTAAAAGGCAGAAGGAGGCGTGGCAGACCATATGTTGCATGGGCAAAAATGGTCAGGAGCAATAGTCGAGTCGATATAGACATGTCCGTCTGTCCCTCCTTCCGTATGAACGTCTAGATATCAGACACCATCAGAGGTAGAGGCACAAAAATTTACCAAAAGATGCGCATTTACACCGAAAAGATGAAGTTTGTCGAATCAGGCCGATATCTTTCCCCCTTCCCCTGTGACATATTTTTGCGGTTTACAGCCGCTCCGTTCAATCGATCATCTCAAAACTCGACAGAGGTGTGCGTCGAGTTTATGTGCATCTGCGTTTTAAAAATGATCGAATCGGATAAATACATCAGAAGTTATAGTCAAAAATCTTTAAATTTGTCCAATATTTTTTAAAATTAACTATTCTTAAGATATACCAGATTGGGAGCTGCTTAGCCTATTTTCGTAAGCTTTTGCTGTTCAGAATTCTTGGAAACGAAAACAAATGTTTTGACTGCGGTTCATTCTTAAAAACGATTTTACAATGCTAATGAGAATATCGGCTCATGAAATTCTTGTACAGATAAGATATGTTAAGAGTTTTATGGCTCTTTTAAAACAGGCTTTATTACGTGTTCACGCTATGGCTTCCTCAATTTTTGTCCCTGGGTGCCTTACATTATAGCGTAAGTGCAAACAGCGCTTAACCGTTTTAATGGCATCCGTTGCCTGGCCCCAATTGAAAAGACATATGCATCAGAGGCACATAAATGGGTGTGATGACTAGTCATCATATGTATATATGCCATACGGGTTGCTTATATATATATATATATATATGAGTGGAACACATCACTCGGCACTTGCTCGCATACATACACATCGTCAAATGGAACGGAAGATGTAGCAACGAGAACAATGAAACATGCCCAAACTCACACCATCCTGATAAGTATAAGTTTGTCCAAATCATCGTCGCCTTGGTTATGATAAAGAAAGAACTGCATATAGTATACACACATACAAAGTCAAATGCCTTGAACAAAAGATTTTTAAAAAGCATCCTTTTTTTTGGGCATTCAAAATGATGACCGGCGGTTATGGGTAATGGGGTACACAGAGGTTAAGACAATGGACCAAGTTTCAATCCTAAGAACACAATGCTTCTGCATTGTGGTTTCTTTTGTATTTTTTGTTTTTCATTTGCTGGCTCAAGAGGCGCGTGTTGCACATACTATACAATGAAGCAGGCAACTCATACACAGACAAATCACATATGACGTCTACAATGGGTAGAGTTACATAAGAAGGTACACCCATAAGTCTAAGAAATTGCATTCGAGGCAGACCGACTTCAGTTGCCTATTCAGACGGCAAGTGAGGCAGTAATCAGTGCAACATAATGTATAAACAAGTCAAACCTGTAAGGTGCACATATTTTGCCAAGAAGCAAAAGGAACTCAAGAGCTGCAGATAAAAAAAATGCTATGCTACAAGCAGGGACGGATTTAGACAACAGGCGCCCTTTGTTTTGTAAATTTTGTTTATAACATTGTAAATACTTAATTTTGTCTTGACAAATTCTTTTCGATTGTGAATGGCTATTTAGATTTATCAAAGACACATTTTTAAAAAGTTTTACATAGAATACAATTTGCGAGCTTAAGCCTACGCAAGTTGTAATTTTTTTTAAAAATTTAACGATAACAAATTAAGCTTTCTTAAAAGAAAGTAGACTACAACAATCACAACCGTTACTGTTATAGTGAAGCTCAACCCCAAATATTTGGAAAAAGGCCAATTGGTTAATAAGTTGTAAAAGACGTTTGATTCTGAATAGTTTTCTACGCCGATATTGTTTAAATTTTTCGTAAAGTTGAAACGTGACTTTCGTAATTTGCAGCTGGAAGCGGTATAGAGAATAAATTAGATGCAACAAAAATGTATGCTCTTTATAAATATAAGGTGTTCTTTAGAAATCAGCGCCACCAAAAACTTGGCTCTTGGTCGACCAGCCATATCCTTAATCCGGCCCTGGCTAAGAGATATCAAATAGTCTTATTATTCGTTGTTTTTGTTGCTGGTGGTGGTTTGGTGGCAGGGTGGATGCCACACAGGTCAACTACATGTTCTAGGTAGTTTATTTCCCCTACCTTCGTGCCTCATAGATGACTTTGCGCAGAAATTGTGGCGTGCGTGCAAAATTTAAATTTTCCATGTTGATTTACACAAAATAATACATTTCTTAAACACACGCACACATAAACACTCTTGGGAGTCACAACTGAGCACTGACTTGCAACACTTGCTGGGTTTTTCTTTGCTTTTGCAACTTTCTCAAAGTAAATCGATTTTTATTTTCTTCTTTAAAGCACTACTTGAAGATGTATTTCAAGCTTTTGCTGCATGATTTTATGCAAGCCGATATTTGGATTATAATTGCATTAAGTAAATTCATTTAATTAAGTATAAGCTTATTAATTGCTTGTTAATTTTCATATGCTTAAAAAATTGGAAAATAAGTAATTTGCAGAAACGAGCGACGTGCACTTGCTACTCGCACAACACAAAAACGGCAAATGGCAAGCACAAATGGAATCGAAACTAGACTCAGAGAGCGGCGGCTAGTGGTGTTGCAAAAACCAAAACGAGAGAGCGCACAATTGAGAGAGCAATGTTAGTGAGAGAGAGAGTGTGTGTGTGTGTGTGTGTGTGTTGTTGATGACGTCGCTGGCAGCTTTAGCAGCTGTAAGCGCAACTGCAACAAATAGACTTTGACTTTTGGCACCATTTAAAGCCGGCAAGGCAGCCAAAGGCAAACAGCTGCTGTTGTTATCGATAACACATTAACACACATTAACCGTTGTCAGTCACCATGTTACTGTTGTTGCCTTTCGTGTTTGTTCTATGGCTGTTATTAAGTGGACGTAACTGTGTCAATGTGTCAACTTGTCGGCTTGAACAATACAAATTTGTTTTACCATCAATTTATTACGTGTTTAAGTATGACACACTTAAAGCTAACTACATAAAGCTAACACCCTGAAACCGTTTTTCAGGGCAAAAATTGCATGGTTGGTATATACAAGAGCGCCTTGGATGTCGGACTCTGCGGATTGGCCAAATCCTTGACAATGCTTTGCACACGCGATACTACATCGCTGCGCTGCACATCGCCGCGTTCCAGCATGCGTTGCAACAGCGTATAAAGCTGGCGTGTGGCCGATGCCTGGGACAGCTCGTGCAGATCTTGCAGCAACTCGTCGGTGTAACCCTCGTACTTGCTTAAATTGGCAGCCTTGGCATCGCGTTTCAATAGATCATAGACCAGCAGGAAATCAACATAGGGCTTTGTAGGCGGCACACGTTTCTTACCAGCCGTCGAAGTGGTAGACCAACGATCCATTGCGGACTCAAAGTCAAAGACGGCACGTCCATAGTTGTCATCATAGAGACGCAAAAAGTTATCCAACGACTCAACATCATTTGTGAAGTCGTCATGATGCACTTCTGTTTGTATATCTTGTATTAGTGATAACGGCAGGCGATCAAAGTCTGAATCATCGGAGATTTCATTGAACAATGCGTAACCCTCTAGTTTGGGACGTGGCGGCTCGGCGGGAGCAAAGAGCGCTGGTCTGTGTGCAGGTGTGGGTGCTGCTGTAGGCTTTACAGTGGTGGTGCGTTGTGGCAGCTCCCACCAACTTGGCGGCTGCCACCAACTGCTGCTGGAGCTATTGGGACGGTTAGTTGTGGTCGTAGGTCCCTTTGTTGGTTGAGGTTTGGGCCGGGGCTTGGCTGTAGTAGCTGCTGGAGTACTGCCGGTTGCAGCGCCTGGCACTTCAGCACTGAAGGGTGGTTCCACTGTGGTGCTAGACAATGGCTCGTACTGCAAATGATCGATGTAGTAGGCCAGCGCTTGCATGGATGCAGGCAAATAGCTGGTCAACAACTGGGCAGCTTGCGCCTGGCGCTGGCAGCAAAGCATCAAAAGAGCTACTGTCAGCAGCAGAGACAGTGAAGAACTGCGCATTTTAGTAAAAATTCTCAACTTGTGTTTGGCTCTATATTAACATAATTTGCCCAACAAAAAACTAAACTTAACGGTTCGTACTTTAAAGCGGCAGTTTTGCAACTAAAAGTTACTCGCGGCTGCTGCTGAAGATGAGCACTGTTGGCTTTAAAATCTGGTTTCCAAAATCGATGCTCGGACGTGTAAGACTCATTTCTTCTTTTTGGCAAACTTGTGTTTCAACACACACAAAAAGTAAGAGGCCAGCGACCGAAATGCTGGCGTTGCGTCAATTTTGTAACAGGCATTGAGTGTTCTTTCGTGGAAAGAGTGAAAGATATTAGCTTGGAAACCAGTTTTAAAATCTGACTGATCAATATTCATTAGCAAAAGGGAGGGCGAGCAAGTAGTAAAAGAACAAGAAAGCACATAAACCTGAATAACTTAAGTTTTTGGCCAAAACAAAAGGTTGTCTCAATCAAATGCAAACAGTTTTGCATGCAGCACAGTTTGAGTGTTACTGATGTATGTTATCGATCGACAATTCAATGGAAATCGAATTTTAAAATGCACAGCTGTTTGGGAAGGACAAACAAATCGTACGTACATAGCTCTTGTTGTTTTGCTTTTGTTTGTTCGCGTGCGCCGGTGAGAAAAAGAGACGGAAGCAGCGTAGAACCTGTTGTACGCTACGTCACAAATTGTTGTTGTGCCTCATCTAGCTTGTATATTGATGTTACTTTTTTTGGATAGCGGCGTTTTCGCTTTTTCAGCAGAAAACAATTGGCACAAGGTAAACAGGTCGCAAATGTGTCACTAGTTTATGGGCAGCATAACAACAACGCATGGGAGCATGAATAGCACAAAGTGTACTTAATGCTACATAAGCAAGAAAAAGAGAACAAATCGAGGTACCTATTAACCACATACAAACGTAGGTACATACATGTATACCTTATATGGAAGAGTTTTTAAAAAGCGTTCGCTTTTTTTTATTTTTAATTATACATAAATACACACACTCACGTGGCACACATTAATTGTCAACTATTAGTTGACGCGTTTCAATAACATAGTAAAGCAAATAGATAATTATTGGTGTCGCAGTCCCCAAATGAAAACGGAGCACCCACACACAAATGTTTTTATGTCGCACGATTTCTTATATTATTTCTTCTGAACTTACCGGTTTACAATAATCGCATACACCTGTACACTTTAAAAGCAACTTTCACATGTTTTTAGCAATTATTTAAACATATAAAACATAATTTTTCATAAACTTTTCACTCTAATACGCTGATATGTGTGTATTGCACACGATGACCGATAACTTTACCGCTGTGAATGCTTAAAACTAAACAGCTGTTCTAAAGCGATTGTCTGGCAACACTGAATCAACACATGTTTACAACACGCGTGCCCACTTTGTTTGACGCTGGAGAATTTCAGTTTTTTAAATAAATTTTTATTTTAATACGCTGAAAGCTATAAATAATCATGGCTAGAAGACCTGAACATTCAGCACCTCCCGAAATTGTAAGTAGACGTAGTAGAGCAATCAAGTCAGTTTATTATGTCATTGTTGGAAATAACTTTTTCCGCAGTTCTATAATGACAGTGAAGCCAAGAAATATTCGACAAAGTGAGTTTTTAAGCATTTAATGCATTTTTCATAATTTATTCAATGTTCACATTAACAGCTCCCGCATAATCGAGATTCAGGTTGAAATGGCTGAACGTGCATTGGAATTGCTTGCTCTGCCTGATGACGATGAAACACGTCTTATACTGGACATAGGCTGCGGATCGGGACTTTCGGGCAGTGTGCTCGAAGACAGCGATCACATGTGGATTGGCATTGATATATCAAAGTCCATGTTAGATATAGCAGTTGAGCGCGAGGTAGCTGGCGACGTCATTTTAGGTGATATGGGAGAGGGCATGCCCTTTAAACCAGGAACTTTTGATGGCGCCATATCCATTTCAGCGCTGCAATGGCTCTGTAATGCAGATAAAACCTCACATAATCCACACAAGCGCTTGCTGAAATTCTTTACCACTTTGTTCTCGTGCTTAACGCGCACAGCGCGTGCAGTCTTTCAATTCTATCCCGAAAACTCGGATCAAATCGAAATGGTCACATCACAGGCGATGAAAGCGGGTTTCTATGGCGGCCTAGTTGTTGACTATCCTAATTCAGCAAAAGCAAAGAAGTACTATCTTGTATTGATGACTGGTGGTGCTGCACCATTGCCACAGGCTTTAGGTAGGTTTTTATGCGGTTACAAAAGCATTAATAAGTAGCTGATGTTGGCGTTTATACAGGTTCGGCGGAGGACGAGCACCGCATCAACTATATAAAGAAGCGCGATGCTTGCCGCGATGCGCGCGGCAAGGCGCCAAAGAAGTCACGGGACTGGATTTTGGCCAAAAAGGAGCGTCGACGTCGTCAAGGGTTGGAAACGCGTCCAGACACAAAATATACAGCACGCAAGCGCAGCGGTCGCTTCTGATTAGTTATAAATTATATACGCCTTTTCAAGAACCTATAATTTGCAAATTTATTTAAACATTTACACTTAAACATACATTACAAACTGGGAGTAGCCTCTGCAATCTCAGATATTCATACCATTCATTACCCATCACTAGAAGTATTTGCTTGCTCCTCTTCCATCTTCAGGCGCTCGGCATGTCGTGACAATGCTCTTGCCTTAGGCGTGTCATAGGATGTTTCAGCCAGAAACATCAGGTACATAGCCACGCCCACAAAAAGTAAGGTAAACATCACAATATCATTCTGCTTTGTTACAGCACTATGCTCCGTTTGCTTTTTTATTCGTTCATACTTTTGTCTAGCCGCCTGATTACGATCGAAGGATTTGCCATAGTGCGCGCGTGACCATTCATCAAAATCATAGATCGGCGTGCGCCCCGTGTTGTCGGCAACTTTAGATTTCTTAAAGCGCGACTTGTAAAACTTGGTTTCGGGATCGTCCTCTACTTCTTCGGGTACATCTTCTATGTCCTGCGTATATTGTGCTCCTGCCGTGTGCACAATGCCTTTGTCGTAAAGACGTCGCAGTCGGTAGTTGCCTAGCACTTCGTAGGCTTGATTTATTTCCTTAAATTTTTGGGCAGCACTTTCGCTACCTTGATTGCGATCTGGATGGTATATCATGGATAGCTTGTAGTAAGCTGCTTTAATCTCGTTCTGCGTTGAATATTTGCCAATACCCAAAGCATCGTAGTGACTGACTTGGCACTGTACACATGTGGTTTGAAAACTGCGTATTATTCGGCGCAAAAACATCTGCCCATGTTGCATTAACATGACTAGCTGCACGTTAAATATAATAATATTTATGCTACAAATATTTTGTTATATCACATTTTAATACAAAACGACAACAAAACTGAAAACAGCTGTTTGCACTTGAACTTGTGTGACTGCGAGTCGGCGTTGCGCTGCGAATGTCAAAGCAGATAAACTGTTGCTGCCGCTGCAACTATTTTGGTTTACAATTTCTCTTCAATTTATATATAGAACATTGAGTAGTTTCGAGTGAAAAGTTGAAAATTCCTTCACAGCGTGCTTGTTTTTCACACGCATTAAAATCATTTGCTCTTTGTGTGAGATCGAGAAGTTTCTGCTGCCGAAAATTAGGCCAAACGGCATATAAATAAGCGCATAACCATTAAAATTGTGAGTCATCGCGATTGATTTTAAAGAAATTGAACAACTTTAACAGAAAATATCAACTTTACATACAGTTATTGTGTAACAATGACCAACAGTACAACTGCAGGGTCCAATACGGACACCGAAACCGCCGCCAGCTACAAAGATAAAGGCAACGATGCTTTCAAATCCTCCCAGTGGGCGGAGGCTGTCAAATGCTACAGCTCAGCAATTAAGCTGGGTGAGAAGCACAAGGATCTGCCAGTGTTTTATAAAAATCGTGCAGCAGCCTATCTAAAACTGGAGCAATACTCGAATGCCATACAAGATTGCACGGAATCGCTTCGCCTGGCACCCAATGATCCCAAAGCTTTGTTCAGACGCGCCCAGGCCAATGAGGCATTACAAAAGTTCGAGGAGGCCTACAAAGATGCAACGGCCTTGTTCAAAGCAGACCCATCCAATAAGTCAGTACAGCCCATGCTGCAGCGTTTGCATGTTATTGTGGAGGAGCGCATAGCGCGGAATTCTAAGACGTCAACCAAAGTGAAGCAAATGATGGATTTAACTTTTGATGTGGCCTCTCCTATAGAAAAGCGTCGCTCGGCAGCCAATAATCTTGTTGTTTTGGCCAAAGAATCTACTGGTGCTGAGCTGCTATACCAAGAGCAGTGCATACCGAAGATTTCCTCTTTAACCAAGTTTGAGAAGGATCAAGATATCTATGTGAATATGGTGCGCGTTGTTGCCGCCTTATGCGAGGGCTCCGTGGATCGCACAAAAGGAGTGCTGCGCGAGCTGGGTGTACCTTGGTTCATGCGTGTGTTGGACCAAAAGCATGAGGATTGTGTTGCGACAGCGCAATACTGTTTGCAGACCATTTTAAATGCACTCTCCGGCTTGAAGAATAAACCGGAGGCCAAGCCGGATAAGGAATTATGCAAGCAGAACAATCGCGAAATTGACACTTTGCTCACCTGCTTGGTGTATAGCATAACAGATCGTACAATTTCCGGGGCCGCCCGCGATGCTGTAATCGAGTTGCTAACACGTAATGTGCATTACACAGCGTTGGAATGGGCTGAGCGATTGGTAGAGATACGCGGCTTGTGCCGCCTACTCGATGTTTGTTCTGAGCTGGAGGACTATAAGTACGAAAGCGCCATGGATATAACAGCCTCATCGCGCACCATAGCTTCAGTGTGTCTAGCGCGTATCTATGAGAACATGTACTACGATGCGGCCAGGCTGCGCTTTACCGATCAGATCGATGAGTTTATTAAAGATAAGCTGCTTTCGCCGGATATGGAGTCGAAGGTGCGTGTTACCGTAGCCATCACCTCCTTGTTGAGTGGACCGCTAGATGTTGGCAATCAAATTGTTGCCAGAGAAGGTGCGTAAACTTTGGCTAAAGATTCAATAGTATTTCAAACTCTTACTAAACAGTGTCATAATCCTTTAGGCATTCTTCAAATGATTCTGGCCATGGCTACAACGGATGACATGCTGCAGCAGCGTGTAGCGTGCGAGTGCCTTATTGCGGCCTCCTCAAAGAAGGACAAAGCCAAGGCTTTGTGCGAGCAGGGCGTTGATATACTCAAGCAATTGTATCATTCTAAGAACGATGCCATACGCGTGCGCGCCTTGGTGGGGCTTTGCAAGCTGGGCAGCTATGGTGGCCAAGATGCGGGCATAAGACCTTTTGGCGATGGTGCCGCCTTAAAGCTAGCTGAGGCTTGTCGTCGTTTTTTGATCAAGCCTGGAAAGGACAAGGACATTCGTCGCTGGGCAGCCGATGGATTGGCTTATTTAACACTTGATGCTGAATGCAAGGAGAAATTGATTGAAGATAAAGCTTCAATACATGCGCTGATGGATCTGGCACGCAGTGGAGATCAATCATGCTTGTATGGCGTCGTGACCACCTTTGTCAATTTGTGCAATGCTTATGAGAAACAAGAACTGCTGCCCGAAATGGTTGAGCTGGCAAAATTCGCCAAGCATCACATACCCGAGGAACATGAGCTTGACGACGCGGATTTCATAAACAAACGCCTTATAGTGTTGGCTAATGAAGGCATTACTACAGCGCTCTGCTCGCTGTCCCGAACCGAGAGCCACAACTCGCAAGAACTGATAGCACGTGTTTTAAATGCCGTTTGCAGTTTGCAGGAGCTGCGTGGCAAAGTGGTGCAGGATGGTGGCGTCAAGACTTTGTTGCGTATGGCTTTGGAAGGCACCGACAAGGGAAAGCGACACGCGTGCCAGGCTCTGGCAAGGATTGGCATAACAATTAACCCAGAGGTGGCATTCACCGGTCAGCGCAGCTTGGATGTTATAAGACCGTTGCTCAATTTATTGCATCAAGATTGCACCGCATTGGAGAACTTTGAGTCATTGATGGCTTTAACTAACTTGGCCAGCATGAATGAAAGCGTGCGTCAGCGCATGATCAAGGAGATGGCCGTGTCCAAAGTTGAATACTATCTGATGGAGGATCATTTGTATCTTACCCGGGCGGCCGCTCAATGTATATGTAATCTGGTATTGTCCGAAGATGTGGTAAAAATGTTTGAGGGCGACAACGATCGCGTTAAGTTCTTGGCACTGCTGTGTGAGGACGAGGATGAGGAAACAGCCATGGCTTGTGCTGGTGCATTAGCTATGCTGACATCTGTTTCGGTGAAATGTTGTGCCAAGATTTTAAACATTGCTAGCTGGTTAAATATTATGCACACACTAATTGCAAATCCCAGTCCTGCTGTGCAGCATCGCGGTATTGTTATTATACTGAATATGATCAATGCTGGCCAAGAAATTGCCAAGAAGCTATTAGAAACAGATATTATGGAGCTGTTGAATGGACTGACGCAGTTGCCAGATGATACACGCGCCAAAGCTCGCGAGGTGGCCGTGCAGTGTCTGGCTGCAGCCGAAAGACAGCGTATTATCGAACGTTCTGATGATGTGGAGATACCTGATGTGTTTACCGAAAGTGCCAAGATTACAGAGATTGTCGATGAAGATTAGGTGCGCGATAGTTGCCAACTGCTTAGCATAGTTGTAGTTTATCTTTTCTATGCCTTTATGGCTTCATTTCATCATTTGCAACTTTTATTGTGCTCATCAATTTTTAATTTATTGTCCCCCATTTAACAACGTATTTATAAAACAATATTTAAAAGTGTACTTAAACCAAAACTGTTTTCTATAATGAACGAATTTATAATAAATTCAACAATTGTTTCGTTTCAAGCCAAGTCGAACCTTTATTGATATGAGCAATACTCAATTTTATTGATTATTATTATTGACACATAATACACATTTTATCAAAGCTTATACGATAAGGTCATGTTTACACCCTATACAAAAAGTGTAAAAGGGTATTATAGATTTGGGCAATGTATGTAAAAGGCAGAGGGAGGTGTGGCAGACCATATGTTTCATGGGCAAAAATGATCAGGAGCAATAGTCGAGTCAATATAGCAACGTCCGTCTGTTGTCTGCGTTCTTGAGCTCCGAAATCTCTATCCGTTGTGGTCTAAACGAAATGAAACAAATTCAACGAAATCTGTTTCAAAATTAAAATAGTTTTGTAACAAAAATCTCTTTTAGATTAAAATTGTGATACGATCGTGAATCGGTACCACACTGAATTGTTGCTTACCGTGTTTATATATAGACTAGCTGGCCCACAAACTTCGTTTTGCCCAAAATAGATTTTTTGATTAAAATAATATCCTGAATAAAACATTTCCTTTATTTATACGGAAAGCTTTCCCCTCCAATATTCTGCAAAAATAAAATGAATTCTATTCGTTTTATTGAAATCTGGAAAAATAGAACAATGATTGTCTTCAATTTAAGGTTGCTCCGAAGACTAAGTGAAAAGTTAGTCTGGTTTCCTAACTCTCGAACACGCCGTGTTCAGATTTATGTCGCACACTTCCAGCGACTGCCCTTGTGACTTGTTTATGGTTTAAACTGGAACGGCAAGTCGGTTGAAGTCTAGGGAATTTGTGGAATTAGACATTCTTCTCTTTTGAACGGCCCTCTTAAAATCCTTGCCACTATCAAATTGTTCATTAGAATTGTCACAGTCATTAGGGTTCCATTGCATAGTTTTGAGGCAAGAAGATTTTGTGCCATAAGGATGGCAGATCAGGCAAATTCAAAGTGTAGGAATTTCACAGGATAATTGACGAGTTTGTCTTCGTTTTCAATCGAACGGTTTCTACAAACGCAATTCTCCTGGAATTTGATTTGAATCATCTAATGAAGTTTTATTCTTGAATTTTAGAACATGCCAATGAATTCATTCTTTGTCCATCTAAATTTTTTCGGACCACTATATCGTCGAGTGGCTCGAGTATTTTTGTCAATGTTTCCTCTTCTGACACTCCTCGTAATCAAATTTCATAGTGAATTGTTTACCTTATCAAAGTTGTCAATTGTAAACACATAAAAATGCTAGCCTACTTTAAAGCATAAATAGTATGTATTTATTAAGTCACTCAAGAATCAAGATCCTGAAAACCTATCGGATACAAACTGAAGAGAAACCTTCCTGCAGACCAAACGAATGTATGGTCCAAATATTAAGTTATTTGGCTCAGTTGTTCCCGAGTTTTACCAACGCATATTTTATATATTAAGACAAATTGTATAAATTGGATCATCAGCAACAGATCATTTTAAATAATGTGTCTCAAAACATTTAAAAAGTACTGAAGTTGGCCATCTTTCGTAGGTAAATGAAACAACGGAAACAAGTACTTTCGAATGGTGGATCACAATTTAAAATTTTCTGAAGTAAACGGTTGTCAATACGCAGCGCCCAACGATCAAAAACAAAAAAGTATCACAAAATATACTTCAGTTTCCCAATCGACTTTTTCGTTCGAGTGAAATATCTTTTCGAGGAAACATTGCTTCAGTTATCAGAAAACGTGGGATCAATATACAGCTAAATTTGTCGAGACAAGATATCGATAGCACTGGGATTTATTTATGGTGCCACGTAGTGGTGAGGCCGGGGCATCTGTCAATAGATGACTAAAACTCGATTTCCAGACATCAAGCTCATTGAAAAATTGTGGAAATAAATAGACAAAAGATAGATTTCGAAAATTTGTTCCAAGCTAGGAGGAATGCATCTAATAAACTCAAAAAGTTGATAAAAGATGCAACGGCTATCACGATTTTTTCAATAATTTTAAAATTTAACTTGTTCTAAAGATGTTTTTTCGGCTCAAGTTCCATTTACGCTCAAAACAGATGACTTAATTCTTTTAGCTTTAAGCTGACATTAAAAAAAAAGTGTATATACATTTCAATTCGTCGAACTTTCAATTTTCGTGCTTTTTTGAAAACCAGCAGTGCTATGCACATACATTTTCGAGAATCATATTACATTTAAGGACTTAATGTGCAATATACTTATTACTTGTAGATTGTCTGTTAAAATTGTCGCTGAAATATTTTCCCACATGCGTCCGACTGAATGGGGATGGCCCGATCTCTATGTGCAATTACTGCCATATGCTGCCAACACTTAAACTGACATTAACCGTATGAAAAGAACAAACAACTCGAGTGCTGCCGACGGCTTCTAATGCACAAATAATTGCAGTAGCTGCCAGATCCAACACTCCATACAACAGTGGACTTTTAGTCATGTGAGTCGAGTTACCCCATTCCCCTAGAGCTAGAGGTGTAGAAGCCTGGCCTGGCAGAAGCGCCTTAGAAATTGCTCAATTTCAGGTGGTTTCAATCACAATGAAATATGATTAAAGAAATTAATGTAGCGTTAATTCATTTTGCTTTTCAAAGGAAAATAGCTGTAGATGTGGAACTCAAACTGCAGCTGGGGCTCATCCCATGCCATACCCGCTCATCCCAACCCATCATATTCAACACTTAATAGTTTAATACTTTGTCTTGAGGTTCATGGCAATTCATGTGAAGCGAACGTTGGCTTGTCTTTGATGAAAAGTTGGCGCTGTAGGGTTTAGATAGTACTTATTTTCATATCCATATGACTTGCCATTTATGCAGAGATAGCTGTTGTTGTGGCTGTGCATAGGTGCATGTCAGGTAGAGATTGCCTAGTGGCACCATTGTGCCAATTGTCAACAGAATTGCCGACTAACTGACAAAGTGTCAGTATGGCAGAATGACAACAAACAGTGTCACATTAACCCAATTGGCAGGGCACAGAATGGGCCCACAAAACCTATCCGCCAGCAAATGACAAGCTCTTGGCAGTAGTAGTTATTGTACAATGATAGCTTATGCACTTGATATGGCCTTATAATTTCTCCAACAATGCAAAATGAAAGTGCCTGTCAGTGCTGTCTACTGGAAGGGTCACAAAAGTATCGTTAAAGAAATGCAACAATCTTGTTTGACATTCAAAAATTGAAATCTGTGTGAATGGGAATAGTAAAGACGAAACTGGCTACTAAATATCGTTATCTATATCAGTTATCTCCGAATCTGTAAATCCACATAAAAACTCTTTCCAAAAATGTATTATAGAAACCAAGAAAGCCGTTTCTAGACCGGAGTTTTGTAAGAACCAGTAGAGCTTTTAGCGGTTGAAGTTATCCGAATGCGGCCACAGCCGTACTCGACTCGAATAGTTGTAGAGGAAGGATTTGAAATCAACGACCCAAAAGTTACCGAAAAAGGTATGTTTTAGTCATAAGCCTTTCATTGAGGTCAAATTTGTTGCATAGTGTTATTGATCCAAAGTGGATTGTAACTTTATCGATGTTATATATATAGATAGGTATAGAAGAATTCAAGTAGGGGCTTTCAAAACATCGAGTGCTGTCGATCTCTTACTAGTCTATCGAAAGCTGTAAACTTTCTCCGAATTTGGTTGAGTTTAAGTTCCTTAGAGAAAATAATGTGGGTTAAGGATTTGGCCTGAATCGAATGCAGAAAGTTTTTGAAATAAATCTTCGTTATCCATTTAAAAAATTGAAACGGAAATCAAATGAAACTCTTTTGTAGTCCGTATTGCTGAAGCAGAGCAACGAACCAACGAAGCATAATCTCGGATCTCTGATCAAAGCTTGATATCCATTATACAAGTAAGAATAATGTAATTTCTATCATCTTACCTTGCCTTCAAATGTAAGAAAAAACCATAATTAAGGCGGCTGCAAGAGAACAAAATAATAGCGAATCAATATAACGTTAAATAACTTTGGGTAACACAAATATTTTGTATGTTATAAACTTACTCATCAATGAAAAATGCCCTATACACAAGTGTATTCAGTGAATTAAATCAGTTACACGTTCCCAAAATGGCAGCCCACGCAGTCAAGGCGAAAACTCCTTAAAAGATCAAAAATGTATCTGAAAGATATTACAAACAACTCGACTGCAACAAAGAATTTATAAAGTTGCTCACAAATAACCGGCCAATGACCAAAATAAGAGAAGACCCACTTAGAGACATTGTATTAATGTTTTGGAACTGATTTTGTGTTGAGGTTAAGCCGTGCAGTGAAACCCTGTCTAATTGGCTTATGGAACAAATCCAGAGACGAAAGCCAACTTTCAATTTCAACTAATTCACATGATGTCAAGTGAAAGACTTGGACTTAGACTCAAAGCTAAACAAAGCTAATTGAAAAAGCACGAACACAAAGCAAATCAAATCAAATCGCATCAAATCAAAGCGTCAACAGAACTTTCCACTTGGGGCAAAACAGTGCAAGATGCACCTATTTGTCAACCAAAGTAAAAGTTGTGCGCCCGAAGAGTCAACTTGGTCATAAAAGTCTTGTAATAATATTAATACTTAGCCATGGCTGTGTATAGAAAAAGTGCACTTGACTGCGACAAGCTGCATTTTTCAATAATGATCATTAAGTGCGTAAGCCAAAAACGAAATCAGACGATGCACCAAAGACCATAGACCATGGAGACGAGACAAAACTGCTGCACGGACAGACGGCAACTTGTATTTACTTTTTGGCTTGGTCAACATTAGACATTTTGTCCTAATTACGCAGACAAACTGAGACTCTATAGCACAAAGCACTCCCAAGTGGCCAGTACACGGCTCTATTGGATCGTCAGCTGCCGTTGATTGTCGGACGCATGCGCAACTTCACTTTCCATTTAATCTTGTTTACTCAGCAGCGGCGCACTGACAGCGGCTGCAACTGCAACTGCGACGCACAATTTGTCGCAAAGGCATGCATGAAAATCGAAAGCCGATTTTCATGTCAATATTTTGTTATACTAAACAGAAAGTGGCCAGTTAGTGTATTCAGTGTGGACGCCGCGTCTGTGCATGCGGAAAATATGCAAATTAGTGGCGGGACGATGCGCTGGCGGCGATGTTGCAAGTTGCCAGTTACAACTTACAAGTCGCAACTTGACCGATTGAACGAAAGTGTTGCGAAAATGAAAGTAGTAGAATGCTTTTTGCATACACTGGCTGAGGGTCTCTTGATTTGTATGGATCGCATAAGGGGCTAAGATATCATTGATTAGTCAAAATCCTTGCCAATCACCATTCTCAAATTCATTAGTCATGCATTTTAAGCCCTTACCCCATGAGTAATCAAGAAAGCGATATTGAGCCACCTATCAGTAGAGATTTAAAAGATTGCGTTGTAAAGTACATAAGTTAACTTAACACGCAGAATCAAGCCCTGGGCTGAACCTTCATCGTTGCCATCGTTTTTTTTTCCACTGTAAACAGAGCGTGAAGCTCCATATCTCCAGATAGCAATAGGCAACAAATTTGGCAACGAAAGAGAAAAGCTCGGAGAAGTTCTTTCTTACCTTGACGGAGCTGCGTGTGTTGCTCAACGTCATTCTGTAAAGTCGCATCAACTTTGCAGGGATTCCAAACTCAGACAGAGCGTCATATACGCGATCCTTCAATGGGCTATTAAATGCTACTTTATAATCGACAAAGAGATGCTGGGTGCCGAATTTGGCTTAATGTGAATATCAAGCCTAAAGCCACACTTATAAGGTACACTCAGTTCTTTCGCGAATGGCTTTAGTCTATAGGGCCTTATATGCAATAGAAAGAAGTCAGAATTTCCTCTCTCTCGCGTTTTTTTCTACATCTTCCTCCTCTTTCGACAGTGATCTTGCCAGCCGACGCAGGGTCCTTCTATAGGTGGCGTTCTTCACTGCAGTGATGCGCTCTCCTTGGTATTACGTAAGGAGCATCATCCCTGTCCTCCGTCTGATGTTAAAGAATTTCGATTTCATTCACTGGTGTAAATCTGGGGGAACAAATCCACACCAAAATTTCGAAAACTTTGCATGACTGCGTTAGTATATGGCAAGTAGCAGGCTGCCCTCTCTATCCCATCGCCTGGGTGGCGATAACATCTGCTTTACACATTCTAAGAGCATCCTTCTTGAGGACAGGGCAGAGGACCAAGACACTACAACATTGGTTCACCCTGAGGATTCACTACCTTATTTCCCTTTATGTCTCGACAGGAAGACAGCACAGGTACTAAATCCTACAGCCAGACGCTTGACTTTTTACACCAA
This sequence comes from Chymomyza caudatula, assembly GCA_035041775.1. Classification (NCBI taxonomy): domain Eukaryota; kingdom Metazoa; phylum Arthropoda; class Insecta; order Diptera; family Drosophilidae; genus Chymomyza; species Chymomyza caudatula. The sequence continues at coordinate 4,313,723 of JAWNKW010000032.1, read as the reverse complement.
CGTCATTCTGATTAGGCACATCTCGATCTCCGCTCTCTGCCACTTTTCTCTACATCTTCCTTATCTTTCGAGAGTGTTCTTGCCAGCCGACTGCAGGGTTGCGAAATTTCGGGCCAACAACACGCATCCAAATTTCGGCCATTTCGCATAAGAGCGTTAGCATATGGCACGTAGCAGGCTGCCCTCTCCATAACATCTACTGGATGGCGATTATATCTGCTTTACACATTCTAAGAGCATCCCTCAGCTGGGCAGAAGCACCATCTCAATTAATGATCCGGACATTCCAGTTGCATAACCGCATTGTCCAATCATAGTCCTTTAAAACTTTGCGCGGTATCCTTATCTGAGACTGATGGGCACAAAGTTTATAACGCCAAACAGCTTTCCTGGTACAATTAAGAAATACATACATATTGTTTACCTAAATTTTGATCAATCTTATTTGAAAGTTATATCATGAATATTTTAGTTTCCTTTGTATGACAATATCTTTATCTTTAGTTAAGAACCTAAATGAGATTTCGTTGTATGTTGGCGATACTATTGACAGAGATTAGCTTCATCTTGTCTCAAAATTGTTCCATTATTAAGACTAACTTGCTGTGCTGAGATCTGTGATTTTACCATGCACTATTTATTGATTTCTTAGTTCAATTGTAGAAACATTGGTCAATATGTATATTTGGTAACTTTTAAATTGAACTTCAATTCGATTATAACAGTTATTATTTTTCTGCTTCGCTCTCAAACTCTTATTGCCTCACTCCTCGTGCACGTTTTGTTCGATTTCGCAAGATAAATTGTGTTTCCACCGTTTTGACATCTTATATGATGACGATTTTATAGACTTTGAAAAAATACATTTTTAAATTTGATTAGTGCTTTATCTTTATAGCTAACAGACTCAAAATCGGGCGTCTTCTATATGTATATACATATGAGATGGTATTATGTAAGCCAATTTTAACTACGTTTAATTATTTTAGTTCCGTTTAGTTCTTCAATTCAATCGTAAGGCTGACAAGGACTGAAAACTATGGTGACTTCAGAAAAGATTTCTCTTCCAGTATTTTTTACTTTTCTGCAAAAATTGGGATTGGCCAAAAACTAAAATCTCTAATTTTATGTTTTTCGACGATTTAGGCACTCTGACAACTTTTCCGGTGATTTGGAGATGTTTTTGTATTCGCGCGTTGTTGTCGTAGTGTGTTGTTGATGTAGTGTGTTATTCAAATAACTTTAGTAATTTCGGCTTTAGCAAGTTAAATGTTTTTCTACCGTCTCTCAATCAAATTTCAGAGTAAATTGTTAACCTAATCAAAGTTGTGAATTGTAAACATATCAGAATATTGCTGATCCTGACTACCTATCGGACACTAACTGAACAGAAATCTTCCTGCAAAACAAACAAATACATGGTCCGAACATGAAATTATTTCGTTCAGTTGTTTTCGAGTTTGACTAACGCTTACCCTGCTCAAACGATTTTAATTGATTGTTTTCGGAATACCCCCCTCCCCATTACCACAATTGGATGAATCCCCCCCTCATTGGGGACGTCATTTATGAACAGCCCCTAATACCCTTTTACACTTTGTGTACAGGGTATAAATATAGTGTTTCACTGACAAAACCCGTTCAATACACTTCATGAGTGCTCACGTTAAACCAACTCCGGTGTGGGTCTGGTGTATACTGATAGTTGTAGCCGAATAGTATTTGATTCTGTATTAGTATACTATAGTATAGTATTAGAACATATATATGTATTACAAATGATCAGCAAGTGCATACAAACTTCGGCTTGTCACGTTCAAAATTCACCTCTCTAGTATGTTACTTTTTGGAGCACTTCATGAAAGTGCAAGTGGACGGTCGGTCAGTCGATTGGCTGGTGTAAGTTGCACTTTCGCTGGCCAGAAGCGGCAGACATTTGTCAACAAGTTGCACCAATTTGCCAAAACCGCCGGAACTGCTTGCAACTTGGGAGCAACTTTTTTCTTCTTTTTTTTGTTGATATAGCATTTTCACGGTATTTAGCGGTTTCCGTTGCAAGGCACAAAACCAAATATTAAAAGAAATCAAAGTCAAGTGACTAAAATTGTAGCATGCGATAGTTGAATTTTGAATTTATATCAATTAGTTTGGCCATTTAGATAGCAGTTGACGTCGAAGTCAAAGTCCGCCTCGAAGACTTCTTTGGATGATGCTGCTGTCATTGTTGTTGTTGTTGCTATAGAAAATATGCCAAGCATGTCGCGCAACATTGCGAGCCATTAGCAAGATGGCAAAAGCTTGGGCAACATTGTTGCAATGTTGCGCCCGTTAATGACATTTGCGCATTGCATTCAGAATGATAAGAAATAATTGAAAAGATTGTTGGCCATTTGAATGGGCTAAGAGATGCGCAGCGAGCATGAGCATGAGATAGAAAAGTATGCACAACTGATAGTTGGCCAAGGGCCATAATTAGCTACATGCTCATAGAAAATTATGTCGATTGCAGGCCTTTTGGCCAATGATTTAGCCAGGGCGGCATGCTGCAGCCACTGCTGGACCACACAGCCGCTGTTCCAAGTCCAGCTAACTCATTAAGGCTAACACACACACACACACACACACACACACATACAGAGTGCCAGCAGACAGACAAAGAGTTGTGCAAGCCAAATGTTTGAGAAATTCAGTTGCAATTTCCATTTTCTTTTGACATTTTCTATTTCACAAACGGCATAAAAAAAAAACATCGGCCCCCTTTTTCTTTCACTTGAACTGCGCCTAGCTGAGCTTGCAGTTTTTCCTTAATTGTTTGCTTGCAAAACTTTCTTTTCATGCATTTTCATAAAAAAAAAATTCGTTTTGACATAAATGCTAACTATGCTATGGAACAGGCTGCACCTGTTCAGCGGGTGTCATCTGAAGTGCAAACAAATGACTTAGGCAACGAACTTGCGCAAAAGCAGCCCTTTACGAATGCTGTACAACCGAAAACAAACTAAACACGCTTTTGATACCAGACAAATATAATAATTAGCAAGCAACTGGGGCAGTGATCGGCAGCGAAACGAAAGATGATACACCCAGTTATATGAGTCAATTTTCTTGTTGTTTCTGGACGCTGCCGATGCTGGCTGCGGGAGTTGCTATTCTTGTGTTGTGTGCGTTGTACGATCTGCATGCAGAAATGATCATTCTAGTTCCATATAGAATGTATATACCACACCCCCGTGTGGTGCGCGGGTTAGAGAATACCACCTCAGCAGAAAGTTCAATATAGTTCTCGCAAGCGTGATTGCCAAGTTGATCCTGACAAGTTTGTGAGTGTCGTTTCGGTTTATGAGCTTTTTAATATTGAATGTGTAAAATAAATTGTTCTTTAATAGTTGCTAATCCAAACTTTCAAACTCCACTCTTAATCTGCGGAAGTGACTCAAGCCGCCCTTTCATTGTGTATGACTGCAACGGTCATATGGTCCAGAAAATGTGACAACAAGTGGGATACGACACACGAAACTTAATTTTTCTATCATGACAATGCCCACTCAGATATATTTTGCTAATTTTGAATTGTTACCCTTCCAGAAAATGCCCTTCAGAACGCCACTAAAAGTTGGACTCTCAGATTGATGTTGAAAACTATACTTTTGATGTTGTCAAGGATTTCGTCTACCTTGGCACCACAGTCACAATGAAGAACGAAGTCATCATAGAGATTAATCGGAGAATCACTCTTGCCAATAGATGTTACTTTGGTCTCAGCAGTCAAGTAGAGACCACTCTCGCCAGACAAAACTAACTAAGACGCTCCTTCATAGTTCCCGTTTGGCTTTATGGCGCTGAAGAATGGGTGATGTCGCAGTCTGATGAAAATGCCCTAGTAATTGAGCGGAGAGTACTGCGTAAAATCTTTGACCCTCTACGGCGGCTCCGTTGGCAAGGTCATGTTGTGTGTATGGATGAAGAAGCTCCTGCGAGAAATGTCTTCAATGCATTTGTCGAAAGGAGGCGATGAATGGGCTAGCTACCTTTGGTATGACCAATTCGAGAAGGCGCTCGCAAAGCAGTGACCCTGGAGGGGAGCTTTACATCAGGCCGTAGCCCGGTAACAGGTTGTTTTTACCAGTTAAGTAAGTAAGTAAGATCAACCGTCTAAGGCTGATACTCAACCAAAACCTGTTTTAAAAAGGCCAAATCGACTTTCAGCATTGTGCTGCACATAGGTAAGCTTCATATTCATTACTAAATCTAAATATCTAGCCTTTGTATCCACTGGAAAGTATAACTTCGGAAATACACCGTGCTTCAACGTTTTAATGTTTTAACGAGCAGTCCAGTGGCGTATTTAAGGGGGATTAGTAGGGGATCAACAACCCCTTCCCCCATAGTCTTAAGAAAAATATGAAAAATATAAAAAGGATTCGTTATAGACATGAAATTTTGGCTATATAGCCCCCTCATGACAAAATGCTGTCTACGCCACTGAATCATTCCAATCCTGGGTTCGGATGGTTATATCCTTCCATTGCTGATGGGTGTCATTCTTGCATTTTGGTAGAAGAGAACATTGGTTTAGTCCTCTTCACAGACCAGACTGCAAATGCATGACTGCTAAGGAACCACACTAGCAGATACTAAAATAACATAGTCTGGACGAGCGATTTGGAATTCGGTCACACTATAATAAACAACAGATTAAAGGAAGAGTACCTGATTTTCTTCGATTCTTGCTGATAGTGTTGTGCCAAATGTGAAGTTACAATATGGTGTTCCCCATATTCCAAAATTAAAAATGAGACTACTACTTGGGATCTAGATGAAAATTCCAGCTACTTCAGAAATCTACGCAAGTCTGAATACCACGAGCGAGCGACACCAAGGTATCCAGGCAATGAAATCGCAGCAAATAGGGCTATAGCCAATTATTTCTGTCTCAGCGTCAGAATAAATTGGATGTATTGCGGTACACAGAGTCAAAAGAGCCCAATCCAAAGGTCTTCACAATACATTTGGCAAACTCCTGGCGAATATGAGCCTCGGGTCTTGAAGAAGCCGACTCAAAGAACACTTTCTAGGTTACTGTCCTGCCTTTGCAGGGACACCAATGCGCATTTCGGGAAGTGATACACGCCACATGAGAGAGCTATATACTTCCCCCTAAGCAGTCTTTACGAATTCCTAGCAGAGTCGGAAGATTATGTTAATGGGGTACTCCCATGACAGACTACTCTGTTTTCGTACTCTTGTTGTCATTTTAACTGCCATTTCACTAGCTTAAGTTGCTCTATCGGACATGGCCTAAGTGCTAGGGATCGGCCAACAACAACACGCCACCGTTATAATTGAAGTATCGCAGTGCATCCAGAGAAGTTAAAACAGCCATATTATCAGCGTATCAACTATAGTACTTGTACCACCTTTAAAACAATCATCTTGGTCCTCATCTCGATTAATTTTATATTTTTTGCTTTTCTATGAAGGGTCTTCAAGCTTTTGCGGTTTCATGTTAACTCAAATCCTTGTATTTATCTCTTGTAATATCTTAGTTTCTCTTTAAGATTTCACTTGCAAGGTTTAATGCTTTTATGAGCAGAGCCGTATGGTTTGATGTGCCTGCCAACACCGACACCAATGACACCATCAACATCTACAAGAGCTAAATATGCCATGCCACATCCATATCCATAGCAGCATTTTGCTCATTAGCAGGCACCCAAAATGACGCACCGGCGGGCAGCGAACCTTTATGACTGCCAATAATATCAACAGCGTTAACAACGCAAATGGGATCTAAAGCGCGACCAAGACCCATGTAGCTCTACAGTCTACAGTTCATACCCAGAGCACATGGTAGAGCTTCTCATTATAATGGGCGGCACTTTATTTAAATGCGCGCACGGCACATCATTAACAAGGCAAACGCATCGCATCGCATCACAACACAACACAACGCACTGCAATGCAACATAAGGATGCGTCTCTATTAGGTGCCGACTGGCGTCCATCGACCATTGGGGGACATGGGGACATTGCCCATTGGCGGTCAGTTAAAGTTTGCTCTTGGTTCCAACTTTTGCATGCGGCCATAGACCGCACGCACTAGCGAACGATTTCATAATATCTCAATTGATGATGGCCACGTTCTGCTCTCTTGTTGTTGTTTTTGTTGTTGCTGCCTCTGCTGATTGTGGCGCCTTAATTGGTTTCTCAGAAGCTCAGCGCGCCCTTCCACACATACCACATGCAGTACATACTACAATGTAGCTTAAATAAATAGGTTCATTAGCAGAGTTTTCCCAAGCAAAGGCTAATTAAGTGCTTCGTTCTGCTACATGTAGATATCACCGTCGAAAGAAGTTTATTGCAATTTCATTCACTGCAAATTCAAATTATCTCAAAGTATCATTTTACAATGTAAATATGAAAAAAATTTGATTTTTTGTTAGATCTTTTATAGTTGTTTCCCAAAGAGTGTTTCAAAAATTGAATCAAAAAATATTCAAAATTTTTTTTTTCTTTCAGGACTAATTTTGATATTCTGTTTATCCATTACTATAAAGCACAGAAAAGTGTAAAGTTGCTGAAAACTTTTGATTTGCTGTCATCACAGTGCAAATTCGGTAACTTGGCTGTAGTAGCTCCATGTCGAGTAGTCGAGTAGCCCGAGTGCTTACGAGTGAGCCGGTCTGACAAGAAATTTCAATTTCTTAACTTAATTTCATCTTCAACTCTATTACTTTCAGGCTCTGCCGTGATTAACAGAAATACTTCCTTTTCCTTCAGAAATTCTTGAAATTTTGAGGATCTCATAGCGGGAAACCATCTTTGGCAAATGAAAAACATTAAAATTATTTTCATCCCAAGGACTGGTTTCGTAGAAGGATATATTGACAAACGATGGTGATTTGTTGTGAAACCTTGGCGTATCTAGAAGTGCAGATGAAAGTAAATCATTCTGTAGGAATAATGCTTAAGGCTGTTAATTTAAGCACCAGAAAAGAGCTGAGTAAAGAACTATCGCTGGTTTCAAACAAAATATCAATTGGAAACATCGGTATGATCGGTAGTGCCATCGATTATTTTCCAGCTCTTGTTATGATGCCGTGTGGTGATCTGGAAGTCCTTAAGGTAGATATAACGAATCATGACTCATGGACCGGGCATGGAATACCATGGTATGGTGAGTCCTTAACTATATCAAAAGACTTTTCCTATAAGCCTTTATAAGTAAACAACTACCTTGGCTAATACTCTCTGCTTGCGAGACTACTGTAGTGTCATATTCAGTTGGCACCCTCATGAAGGGTTTAGTCGAGCATTTTGCCGACCAGAAGACTCAAAATAGGAGGCTACGATATTACATTAAAGATGAATGCCTTAATCCATCTCAGATTTGAATATTTCAATGTGGTATTTTCGGAACTTTGGCTCTCTAAGCAAATTCTATGGTGTGGCGAACTCTGTCATGTATAGCGAGTTCACAACCAGACGTTTCTCTGGCTCGGTTGTGCGAAGAAGTTTTTGGGAGCCATGTCTTCAATGTGGCTCTTAAAGAAAGGCATCGAAGCGGTAAACGGTGTGTCTGCTGGCAGGACCTGATGCGCCCTCGCTCTAACTATTTTTGGGATCACGGAGTGGAGAGAAGCCTGCAGAGCCGCTCGGCTCAAGAAGAAGATTTTCAGAACTGATGTTTTTATGTGTGCATACAGTAAGTTGGGGACAACTTTAAACTTCAAATAGGGCATAATTTACAGCTCTTCAAACAGATATTTGTCATTCAATGCAATGCACCTATAAAGTTGCGCATAGGTGTAAATATTTATGCATGTTTGTAAGCAAGTTTGTCGAATCCATAGAATGCGTTTGACTATTACGCGGCAGGTTTTATGCCTGCTAATTAAGGTCGTCTCCGGCGGACTCTGGGCTGCCCATGTGTTTTCTTTACTGGTTGTGCGTTTGCAAATTACCCAACAATTGGCTTTGGCAGCAACATTAATTGTATGGGATCTCATTGTACCTGGATCATGAGCCCAAGCGCGCGTCTCTGAACCTGAATTGAAGTTCGTCTCTCTCGTGTCCAGGCCCAATGTGTGCTTTCAAGTGTTTTCAATTTCATTAGCTGCATTGGCTAGAGAGGAATTTTTAGTATGCTGTTATTGAGCGACACACACACACAAACACACTCACACATACGTACAATTAAACGCCCATTAAGACATCAATTTTATGCATGGCATGACAATCAATCAAGGCGCATCAATCATTAAGTCAGTATATCGGTAAAACAGCCGGGGTTAAATGCTTCCGTTCATCCTTGACACAAATACTCAATCCAACATCTAGCATACATACACCTGCCGCAGCAACCTTAGATATGTGAAGTTTTAGGCGTAATTATGGAACCCCGAATGCACATCAAAGTCACAACAAAACCTCAAAAATTGTATACGCCAAATAAATTTCGGACAACCCACAGAGCACACAAAGCGCTTCGACTCTGACAATGATTATTGAAACAAATTATTTGCCATTATTAAATTTATTTCTTTTTTTTGGATTTTGTTACCAGTGGTTTCTTGTCTTAATAGTGCTACACGCAATCTGAACATACCATAAAAAATTTGGTTATTTTGGCTTTGAGTTTGAAATGAAAGTCGCACACACTCTGCAATTGTTTTGCTCTGAAGTATGCGCCAAAATATTATTTTGTTCATATTTGGTTTGTTTAACAACAACCTTCGCCTACAATTGTAAATTGACTGTGTTTTTTTTTGGTCAGCAATGTTTAATTACACGCGTATCTGTCAGATACATGCGCCAAATTTACATGACCGCAAGCAATAACAGGCGAGTATCTATGAACACAATATTTGAATTTAAAAGCTAACTTATTGCTCCATCAAAACAAATCAAAAAACTTGAAGTTTACAACGAATTGGCAAAAAGAAAACAAAACCTATATAGCCTACAATAAATCTATTCATACACTATAACTTTATAGAAACGATGGTCTTATAATCTCATGAGTTGGTTTTAAGAAGCTATAAAGTGCATTCTGGAAATCCATAGATTGTACATGTGTTTTGAAACCGGAAGTTCGAAACTTTAGCTTCTTGAGGCTCTTTTTGCTTAGTCATAAAGATGCCTTGATCTTTGATGCTACATTTGATTGGTTAATAAATTGTTGAATAAAAATTTCAATTTGATTAATTTTTCAAAATTGTTTAATTTGGTAAATTCAAATATACCGATTTGCTGTATTTCACGTAAAGCATTAGAAGGGATTTGCAAGGCGTCGGAATTTTAGTTGGCCAAACCTTTTAAACACAAAGTATCGAAGTTTTGGTATTCGAATATAATTATTTTTTCATCTTGGTCCAAATTTTGTAATTTTTCATGAAAATTCAAAATCTTGAACATTTGAGTTATGCTTTTACAAGCCTATTTTGGCTTAAGAATTTTGACTCACAAAACAATATTTTGTTCTAGATTCTGTACATGAAATTAGTTTCCACGTATATTGGTGTTTTCTTTACAAAGGTCAACATCGTTAACTTATTGGAAAGCTACGGGTTATTACAAGTTTGTATGTGGATCTTACTTAATTCTGAGGCATCAATTTATCATCTCATTCTCTCATGATCTCATCATTTTATCAGTTCATTATTTTATTATTTCACCATTTAATCAGTTCATCATTTCATAATTTTATCTTTTCATTTTTCAGTTTTCATATTTTCATCATCATCTTTTCATTTTCTCATCTTTTTATTTTTTCATCATCTCATCTTCTTAATCACTTCACTTCTCAACTCTTCACTCTTTACTCCTCATTCTGCCGCGCTCCCTCACTCACCCTTGCTCCTCATTCTCCCACACTTCCTCACTCCATCTCACCCACACTCCTTCCTCTCCCTCACTACCCACTCCTTCCTTTTGATTCAAATTTTTCTCATATCACTAATTTCGTCACTTTTTAAAATGTCAAAATGGTTTTTTAAAATATGAATTGTGGGTAACTTAAACAAACAACATTTTCGTTAAGTGTAGTTAATAAAAAAGGCATGATGACCATCAAGAGTACGCAAATTCTGCGATGTGCCCACAAAATCTAGGAAGTAGCTAAATTCATATTTGTTGGATCCTTAATGCGTTGCATATCTTTCCGAATACTTTGCTCCGGATAAAGAATGGGATTGAAGGCACATACGAATCGTCTTGACAATCGAAACGGCGGCATTCGATGCTTCACAAAAGAAAGTGCTTTTACAAAAGTACTACTTGTGGGACGGGGTTCAATAGAAAATTGTTATAAATTCAAGTTTCCAGAGAAATTTACTAAAATGTACTCTTCGTGAACAAAAACAATCTAACACTCATGATAAAATAGATATTTTACAATTTAAATGCTGTTAAATAGTGTATTTATGAGTTACAAATTCTTGAATAATCTACTTAATTTGTCTTCTTGTTTATTTATAAGTTGAAAAGTCTTGAATAATAATTCATATTCATAACATTTTTTTTTTAAATCGCGCGAATATGTGTTGTGCCCCAACTTAAGTCTAGCTCATTCGGTGAATTGCCCTCGCAGCAATAATAATTTGCCATGTGCCCCGAAAATTATTAGCACTTTGTTATTTTGGCGGGACTCAATATGGGTAACGCCTCTTTCTTGTACGCATTAGCACTAAATTCTTCAGTCATTTTAACGAAACACACACACACACATACACACACACACATACTTGTGCTGAAGTCTGGCAACATGTTGCTAGATACATTGTGCGTGTTGCTGACAGTGAGAGATTGGAGGGAAAACCGTTGGCGCGTCTTTGCGGAAATGTTGCACAGACAATTTGTCAAACGTCAATCCGACTGGCACGGCCAATGCAACATTTTTGCATTGCGCTTTGGCCATGACATGGCATTGGCCGTTGCCAGAGATTGATAGGCCCATAAATGGGATGCAGCAGGTAGACATGGCCAACGTGTGTGGCAGCAGCCTGACGCTCAACACAGTTTTTGATGACATTGTTGGCCAGCTTATCCCAGGCCATCGAATGCGATGACTTGGTGACATCTTTGCTGCACAGCTGACGGAAGCCACGTATAGGCCAGTTTTGCAATTTCTTCCTCAATTTGTCACACGCTGCGTATGCGTCATATAGTATAATCGTACATATGCTTCCGCTTGATTGTGTTTTTTGCCTTTCACATAAACTTTGACCAAACAGGTAACAAAAATTTTCGCCAAGTTAAGGCTTTTGGCTGTTGAACCTTCGGCTGACTCGGTGGCTTGTTGACTAGCTGACAACTGCTACAAGCAATTACAATAACCGCAATGAACTTTGGCCAAAGCAGCAGTTGACACCAACAGCAGCAGCCACAACAGCAACAAGATGAAAGTGCAACGACGTCCTCACCTTCGACTTTAACACTTTGCTAGCTGCTTTTCACAAAATTTTCACTTTCTTTTCTTTTCTTTTTGCTTCTGCCGAAAATGCACGAAGCAGCTTGCAACATGACAAGAGTTTTTTTTTGTAATGTTGATGCTCAAATATATTAGAAACGGAGGGCGCACCTTTGATGCACCATTGTTTGTATACCCTGTTTTAATCTTTAATTTGAAATCAATCCAAAGCGTGAGTAGAGTACAAACACACTTACACCAAAATGTTATCGATATCTAAATCATGAATCAATCATTCTACTCAAATTACCAAAAGACTTTAAGCCTTATTCCCAAACATAAAAAGCAAATGCTTTGAAATGTGCCAAAAACTCGGTTGATTTATGCATGGATATCTTTACTTCGCATACAAATTTGATTTTTTTTTTAGATTTTTTCTTCTCAAATAGAGAATAAGTAGTACCCAAGAGGTAGCTTGCCGTACCGCGAGCTGTATCCATGAAAGAAAGCTGAGTGGGCTAACTGTAGGGATCTGTAGTGACAGTCAGGCTGCGCTTAGATCCCTAGAGAATCCTCATACAACGTCGATCCTGGTCAGTAAATGCAAGACCAGATTTAACACTTCATAACAATGTCAGCCTATACTGGTTTCCTGGACAATCCAAAGGCCTCAAAGATATCATCTTCGTCGGAAGAGGAAAGATGTGCGAGCCCTGGTTGAATTAATCACGGATCACAATACATTTGCCCAACACCTGGCCAATATGGGCCTCGTTGACCACCCAAATTGCGCAGCCTGTCTTGAAAAAGTCGACACTACGAAGCAATTCCTGTGTTTGCAAGGATACGGATGCGCATTTTGGGAAGTGATACAATAAGCATGAGCAGGGTCTAAACGGAGTCTTTACGACTTCCTATGGGAGTCGGGAAGATTGTGTCAATAGGGAACCTCTATGCAAGCCTGTCCTTTCTCTGCCCATGGCACAATGGACAAGGCTGCCTGAGTGCTAGGGATAGGTCAACCATTTGTGATGAGCCATCGCACCCACCGCAAATCTAATCTCTAATCTAATCTTACCAAGAATTCAAGAAGAAACCAAATCTCTGTCAAGTGTTACTTGGTCATTCGGATGCCATTTGAACTTTGAGATTAATGCAAAATGAAACTTTTATTTTACTTATTTTTTGTCTTCAATCACTAGACTTATAAATTCATTTATTTATCTTCCCATTTATAGATTACATACGATTTTAATGATGATTATGTCCTCTCTTAACCCAACATTTAAATTCTTATGATTGTGGGTATATTCGAGAATACATTTTCCCTTGAAAGTACCGATACGGCCTTAACCTTTCTTTTTAACGAAATTTGAAATGTAAGTTTTACCTTGGTTTTTTCTTCTCTCGATTCATTCAAAGCCCAAGAGATAAGATTGCTTCTTATAAGTCCTTTCATTTCAGAGAAAGTCTGTGTTACGTTGAATATGCATAAAGCAATGTAACAGCCGTTTGCGAAAGAACTGATCGGACCTTATCAGTGTGGTTTCAGGCCTAGTAAGTCCACCATAGACTAGATATTCACACTATGCCAAATCCTGGGAAAGACCCACGAATACCAAATCGATTATAAAGCAGAATTTGATAGCCCGTTGAGGGATCGCGTATATGCCGTTTAGTCTGAGTTTGGAATCCCTGCAAAGTAGCTGCGACTGTGCAGAATGACGTTGAGCAACACACGCAGCTCCGTCAAGATAGGAATAAGATTCTCCGAGCCTTTTGAGAGCAAGCTTGGCTTCAGACAAGGCAATGCTCTCTCCTGCGACCTCTTAAGCGAGCAGTTACCGGAGCCTTGGCGGCTATTGAAAGAGAATCTGCCTGGGTGGGTCTGGTTGTAAATGAGAGCAAGACGAAGTATACGTTTTCTTCGAGTAGAGAGACACAGCGGTTGGACTCTCAGGTTGATGTTGAAAACTATACTTTTGATGTTGTCAAGGATTTCGTCTACCTTGGCACCACGGTCATGATGAAAAACGATGTCAGAATGGAGATCAAGCGGAGAATCACTCTTGCCAATAAATGTTAATTTAATTTGGTCTCAGCGTTTGAGCGGAAAGTACTCCGTAAGGTTTTTGGCCCTCTACGCGTTATGAAAGTGTGCATGTCTAGTACCTCTGATTAATATCCACTTTAGTGGTTAAGACACCTTAGGCATTGACTTTAGATGAGATGCCGTAGAGCCTATTCAACAAATTCTGGGAAATTTGGTAGAAAGCCAGCCGTGTAGAAAACCAATGTGGATGACATTACTGGTCTGTATAATCAGGTTAAAGTTAGAATTATATTGAGAAAAGCTTAAATCTGCTCTTGTTCTTTTGGGGACGATTTCGCGGCAGTGAGTTTGATATTGCCTGTTTTAAAGTTAATTTTCGGCCATTTATGAAGGAACACTGTCAAATATTCCAGATTTGAATGCTTTATAACGAAATGAGAAAGGGAACAGATACGTATAGCTAATACGATTACAGCTATAAAGAAAGTGCTGAGGGACAAACTTAATTACATATTAGACATACTCTATGCAAAAGTTATTTGAAGATAATGCAAATTGCAAACGTGTGTCGCATTATTGACGCGTTGCGGACGCCATGTGGACACAAATGCGATGTGAATGCTTCCTCGAGGGCGTCAGTTGGTTGCAGCAACAACCGCCGCTGCAGCAGCAGCAGCAGCATCTCGAACTGCAGCATCATCATCATCGTCATTAACATCAACATCACGTAATTAACATAGGTTGCTTGTCTCTTGTCTTAATGTTGCAGTTGTTGCTGTTTGTTGGTGAAATTTTAAACTTTGCACATTGCTGCTACTTCAGATGGGCTTTCGTAATGAGGAAACAAAATGCGACGACGTCAACTGCAACTGCAACTGAAACTGCAACTGCAACGTCAGCGTCAGCGTCAACTTTAACGTTAACGGCAACTGCGACGCCAACTGTGGTCGCGCATCTGTGATAAGCCACAGTAAATGAGACAGACAGGGCATGAAGCAGAAGAAGAAGAAGAAGAAGAGACAGAAGAAAGCCACAAAACAAATTGTCGAGTCATTGCACTCACTTTACTTATTTAACTCTTGTGCGTGAAAAATGAGAGTTTTTCCATCGATATGCAATTGTTTATTACCGTTCATTTGTCAACTCGAGTTCGTTTCCCAAGTCTTTTGTATTGAGCACATAAATGAAAAACAGTTGGGAGTAGAAAAAAAGTGAAAATATATCATACTAGCATGGTATTAGAAGTGCCGCCCAGCTTGAAAGCCACTCCAACTCCAGCTACAACTACAGCTCCAACAGCTCCAACAGTGAAATGTCAATTGCTCGACTTCAATGCCAAATAGTCGCTACGTGCTAAAATCTCAATCTGCGTCAGCTCATAATACTCCATTGAAAAAGTCAAGGCCCCCTAAGGCACTTAGGTGATTCTTGGCTTGGTTTGTTCCCATAGCATTACATTTGGTGCTTATCTCATGTGTGTGTACATTAGTCTGTGTGACTAGATTAGAAAAAGCGCAGAATAATAAGCAATAAATGCAAGCTTTGGCTCATTGCCTCATTTCAAACGTGTTAAAATGATATCGCTTTGCGCCCCAGAGCTCCCTGCCGGGTGCAAGCCTAGAGTCAGCCGGAAGCAGAAAATAATTAAAGATTTCTAGGCTCGACTTTGAGATACACTTTCGGCAGAGAACAACCGAGACAAAATAAAGACCTTTTATAAAGTATAAAGTATTTTCTTTAAATTGGTAGAATATATCGTCCAAGATTGTAGTTTCTGTAACTTGAGAATAAAAAGCATTTCACGCCGCAGCAATAGCGTTTCCACTGAGCAAACAACCGCAGCTTCTAAAGCTTGTTATCTGTGCCTCTACAATCAAGAGTGAGAAACAACATGGATTTTGAAAATCTCTCCATAATGCAAACTCAACGATTTGTGGAAGAAATTAACTAAACAATTACGTTGAAATGGCTTTGGTTGTAAGGGGAACCAATATTGCTGGACTGCAAGAGAACTGGTAAGAGAAGTAGAAACTAACGAACCAAAGAATGCAACTGTGGTACTGGCCTAAGACTGGCCAAATCTTCTGTAACGTTAATAGCTTAGAATAGAAATTCTGACTATCTGTCGGTTCTATCTCTGAAATAAACCTAATTATCGAGAATGGTGCTAACCGGGTCGCATTGCATATCGATAGACACCTTTCTTCGCCAACGCGTAAAGGGCGAAGGATCTTATGGAGTACTTGATGATTTTGTTGGTAGTTCACTAAATTTACACACTTTATCGGATTTGCTGGCCAACTACCTCATCGATTTGCCTAGCCTAGCATACTCTTTCGTTAAAGGGTATAGCTTGAGACGTGGGTAATAATGAAGCCGCGTGTAAATTAAAAAAGTATCTATATATACTATGTTGCTTGGGTAGGCGCATGTACAACAGCAGCATTTGCTCTTCTTCTATTTCTGTAACATTCTATAGCTGTTGCACTTGGTGCAATGTTGCAGCTAATTTGTTGTTTCTTGGAACGCGCTAATCAAAAGTTTAATGCGCCGCCGCTGAGCCATTGCATGAGCTAAGCTGAGCAGAGTATGAGCATGAGTGCAAGTGCCACACACAAACACACACACACCCAACAGGAACACAACAACCACAACAACAACAATAGGAAACCAAACAAAAATCGACAGTTGCAACAGTGCCACTGGCAGGTGGCAGTCAACAAACCAAAACCAAAGCGAAACCTTAAACTAAAAGAATGAAACCTCAACGAAGAGCACGCCAAGCAGTCAAGTCATGGCAAGTCGAGCAATCCCAAGCCCAACAATTATGCAGCGACGTTCCCGGCTAGCAAAATCCACTTGAGGCGTTGCCCAGCCGCACGCTGCCAAGTGATTCTAATGATACTTCTAATGATATGGTCAAAAGCGCGCTCAATGGCTTGCGGCCAGGTCTGGACCTGGGCCTAGGCCTAGTCATTGGACTCACAGCTTGGCTCTTTGTAGCTGACGGTAGCAATTGCAGTCGGGCGGCCAGCCCATTCAACCAACTGACTTTGTTTAAATGTTCTAACATTATGCAATCCCATCTCTCTACCTCTCTCACCCGCTTGCTGCTCACTCGCTCACTCGCTCACACACTTTAATGCAGTTTATACGCTTTGATTTTTCGTTAATCTTCGACTGTAGCAGTTGCACCTGTTGCCTGGACGTGAAGCTGGGACCTGCACTGGACTCGTTCCCAGCGTAGTCTATGTTTGAGTGTGTCTATTTGGCCGTCCCAACTTGTCTATGCCGTTGTTCAATTTTGCGTGCAGTGCCGCCTCTGTTATTTTAACAATCTGCCATTTAAGCGTAAAAAATGTTGCCTCGTTTCGTGGCGCGGCGTTTTGGGCTATTTGATTTGGCAATCACTGCGTTTCTTGGCGCTTTGTGCCACTGCATTGCAATGCATTGCATTGCGTTGGGTTTTGGGCCAAGTTAAGTTGAGTTGAGCCGAGTTTAGTTGATTTAACTTGGGTTGGGTCTGCTTTGATTTGGTTTGATTTTGCACAGCTCTGGGCGTTCAATAGGCGCTGGCCTTTTATGTGGCAGCGGCGGCGGCTTTGCGTTTGGATTAGCCTTTTTTGGCACTTGATGAGAAACAGAGAGAGAGAGAGGTAGAGAGCGACAGAGGCGATAACTGTTCGTTGGATACAGTAGCTCTATTCGTTTAGTTGTTGTATGGCAGATCAAACCTTCAACGTAAAAAGTCCACTGATTTGGATGAGTGTATAAGTAAACAACGATTATATTCAAGAGAAATAGCTCTTATAAAACATAAGAAAGAATCTTCTTCTTAACTGGCCAAAACAACCCGTTTTCGGGTTACGGCCAGATGTAAATACATTTTTGTGGTTTTACGTGGTGAGTCCCACCCGCATAACCCTTTTAAGGCCTACTAGTCTCAAAAGAATCCAGTGTCATTGTTAGTCGCCTCATACGACAAGCTTTGATCGGCTGAGGTGGTATTCTCTAGCCCGCTCACCACACGGGCGAAGAAAGAATCAGAGTATTTATAATAGTCCTCTTCTTCGTCCCTTGCTGGAATACTGCTCTGCTGTGTGGAACCCTCAGTATATTGCACACCAAGCACGCATTGAATCTGTCCAAAAGCAATTCCTTCTTTTTGCGCTACGTGGACTCAACTGAGATCCTAGTATTCCTTTACCTTCTTCCCATAGCAGGGTGCTTCTAATTCACTTGCCTACCCTGTCTAATCGTAGAAAAACGTTTGAGGCTATTTATCTTCACAAGTTAATTTGTGGAAAGCTTGATTCCCCATAATTAGTTAGTCAGCTTAGGATTGTTGTTCCTCACCGCACTACGAGAATTTCGTCTCTCTACCCCTAAGTAGATGTAGCAGTAACTTTGCCCTTCATGACCCTTTTCGTGTACTATGCACATCCTATAATGACCTTCATCACCTTATCCCTTCTAATATTTCGCTATCTACTTATCTATATCTTATCTGTTTAGGGTACTCTTAGGACAGGATGTTTGCTTCTAAACTTTCTCCGATTATAGAAGGTCTGTGAGCAGGGGCATAGCTGGCTATCCGGCAAGCCACCCACCCACCGAGTCGGTGCGATTTTAGACAGCATTTTTGAGCTTTTTTTTTAAAAGTATATTTGCTGTTATCCTTAAGCTTTCATTTTCTCCTATTTTGTATTTAAAAAATGAAAGCGTGACGATACTGATTCCTGTTATGTACGAGCAGGGTTTACATGTAATCCGATTTTAATCAAAAGCTTACTACCGATGCAATAAAGCAACCGCAACTTTCCAAAAAGGCAATCGATATCCATTAGGAGGAAATTATGGCTTTTTTGCTCAACTGGTATTTATTTCAGTAGTTGCCGAAGCTATATCTTAATTTCAGGTAAGACAATGGTCAAGACGCGTGCTGTGGTGACAAGTTACTTAGAATCGGTGAGGATGAAAGTTACATAAAATCTTCTTCTGTGCGTAGACATTCAGGGCTAAGGCTTATACTATGATATTCAGTTAAACTAAGTCCACTTCCATCATCTCTTTATCGTTTAAGAAGCAGGATTTGATAGCCTGTTCAGGGATCAATACACAGCTGGTGCGACTTTGCAAGGTAGGAAAGAACCTCTCCGAATCTTTTCATATTAAGCGCAGCTTCATGATGAACGATGTCAGCTTGGAGATCAATTCTTAGTAGGCAAATTAGTAGGAAATAACACTCTATACCACGCTTATCCTTTCCGTTTTCCTTAATCGCTGTGAAGCATGGATGCTGAAGAATTCTGATGCTGATGATTGTTGACTGAGTTACAAACTTATGAGTTGGCCTAAGTTCGAAATAAAGGAGTGATAACGGTAATCTTTCTCTTCTTGATTAACAATTTCCCCCGTGTGGTGAGCGGGTTAGAGAATACCACCTCAGCAGGTCAAAGTTTGTTCTATGAGCCGACATACAATGACACTGGGTTCTTTTGAGACCAGTAGGCCTTAAAAGTGTTGTGCGTAGGGTTTGGGACCCACCACGTAAAACCACAATTCTAATGAAAGAATGTATTTACATCAGGCCGTTACCCGATAACGGGTTGTTATGACCATTTAAGAAGAAGAGGAAGAACAACAATTTACCAGGCTACGGCCAGATGTAAGGCACTTCTCCATGCGCCTTTGCTTTTCTCGCGACTTCTTCAATCGGTGATACCAAAGGTAGTAAGTGCTCTATACCTGTTCCTTGCAACGGAGACATGGTGTGCTGAAGTGTGTTGAAGACCTTTCTCGTAATACCTGTTCCATCCATACGCACCAGACTATGTCAATATCATCGCAGAGCTCATAAAGAGCGTCATTCAATCGAATGCGGTAGTTCTCCTATGAAATTATTTCGATCTCTTAGTGAGCCAAAGATTTGAAGACCATTGCTTTAACAGTAGCGCCGACATTTTTTAGCGAATCGTTTATTCGTTATTGATTCCTTGTATGATTGTAGTCTTAAGCCTAATTTTTGGCATCTTTCATCGAAATTCGATTTCGAGGCTTAAGCTCTCCCCACAGTTTGCTTTATTTTTTGTAAAACCCATAAAAACACAAATGTTTCAAAAATTCCATGTTTTCTATGCGAATTCCATTGGCATTAACTGAATAAATGGTTCAATATGCTTGTTTGTATGTAAGCACTACTACCATCCAGTCAATTACAAGAATAATCTTTACTTCTACATCTTACTTAGCCAAGCATATCCATTATACCATAATGTTCAAACAACGGCTGTCGAAGACATATAACTTTTAATCAGCAGAGCCGTTTTGTCTTCAATGTTTACTCAACTCAAATCTGCCCTCTCTTTGTATGTTCGTGTGGGGATCTCTGCTGTCAGGGGAGCCCAGCACCTCCCATACATCAATGGATTGCCATAAACAACCGTAAAATATTACAGCAAGCGAAAAACCCACAAACTGTCTCCTGTTGTCAGACATAGGCGGCAACTACTATGCACCATGCAACATATAGACCAGAGGAGGAAGCCGTAGTTTAATTACAACTTTACGAGTTATGACAGACGATGGCGACGCACGCCTTAGCATAAGACCAACAACAGCAACAGCAACAAAAACAAAAACAAAAATGTCACATAATTTCCACAATTAAAACATAAACTGAAGCAATGCAGAAGGCGGCAACGCAGACGCATGACAAACAACAACAAAGTTGGATGAGGCGGGAATGAGCGAGGTGCGGGAATGGACAACTTGGGAGGAAGGTAACAGGTGCAACAGGCTGCATCTGATGCGTAGTAAAAACGTTGGCCAAACGGTTTTCGTATGCAACGGCAACGATGACATAAACAACAACAACAACAACAACTGGCTGCTGCAACATGCATGAAATTTTTTCTTTAAAGACGAGACATGTTCTGCAAGTTGCATGTAACTCCCCTGGATCCAACCACTCCACCGCTGCAGCCCAAAGAGCAGCTGTGATTACAATAACAAGAAGCAGCAAACAGCGGCGACAACGATAACAGCTACACCAAGGCAACAGTCAACAGGCAACAGACAAGACAGCAAAGCACTATGCTATGCACAGTGGGGCAAAATTACAAATTTTGCTGCAATAAAAAAGACAAATAATTATCGGTTCGTTTTCGGCACTACTGCCATTATTTCAGAAGGCAGAAGGAGACGTGGCAGACCATAAGTTCCATGTGAAAAAATTCTTATAACTGCCTCGGGTAGCGATTGGACCTCACAACATTTTGCCAAAAGATGCGCGTAATCCCGGGAAAGATGAAGTTTGTCGAATTGGGTGGAAACTTGCCCAGGTTTCCGAACAAGAGTGTTCAGTTGCTCGCCTACGCTGATAAAATTGACATCATCAGTAGTGCCTAATTGATGTTGAAAACTATACCTTTGATGTTGTCAACGATTGGACAAGGCGCGCGCAAATCAGATTTTACACCAGGCCGTAACTCGGTAACGGGTTGTTATGTGGGCGGCATTATCTTTACGTCATTCCTGCAGCTGCACCTCTCGATCTCCTTCCGCTCACGCTCTTCCCGCTCGCGATTTTTGCGTCTGAAAAGGCGCCTCTCCCTCTTCCTCATTTCCAAAAAGTAGTCTCGCGCAGATCGCATAGCAGCCGATTGCTGTGTCTTTCTATAAACGGCGTCCTTTACTTCTGATTGAACCAATGGTTCCTCGGCAATGGGCGTTGGAAACCAAGGACGTTATGTTTATAGATATATGTTTCCAAAGTCCCTCGGCGCTATAAGATTCTGAGGGAGGTTGTGTGAGCTGCTCAGAGAGTTGAAGGCTTCAGCAGTCTGCTGTGATTGCAGCTTTGTGATTAGTCAATTAGCCTGAGACCGTTGTTCGAGGTGTTTTCGAGAAGGCTGAATTGTCCGACAGTAGGACCAAAGATGCGTTCTCTTCCAAATTTTCCATTAAAATCGCCTTACACGGTTTTAACATCATAGGCTGGGCAGCTGTCATAGATAGGCTCTAGTCAATCATAGAACGCATCCTTGGGGCGGGCAGGCTGATGTTGATGAATTTCGTTCACTAGTGGTGAAAAAGCACTACAGGATACCTTAATACTAGAAAATCGTAGTTGTTATGAAAGTATTGGTATCCATTAAGAATACTTTGATATGACAGCAAGAACTTTCTGGTATAATTTTCTAATCCTCCGAACCTGATTTTGTGTTACGAATCTGTGAGGCTTCCGAGCCACTGTACTATACTATAGGAATTAGTTAGTCGCGGCTAAATAAAAGTGACGGAACGGACCACTGGTTCAACTCTTCTTCTTATAATGACTTATACTGAACGTATACCACTTTTGGGCCTCAGTAGCCTCTCTGACCTATCCGAAGTGAAACCCAAAAAAACTAAAACTTAACGTAAGCTTCACATACCGCATTGGCGCAAATGTCAGCCGGAAGGTGGTTCAATACACTGCTGTACTACAAAGTCGAATAATATCCTAAACGTGGCAATTGCCTAACGCTGAAAGAGCTGAACTACATAAAAAGTAAACTCTTTTTATTTAGTGCCAAAAGCTATCCAGCTCAACCACTGTGCAACGGCAACAGCAAGGCGTGAATGCCGTAAGTTTAGCCTGGCTTTGTCCAGGCACTAGACCAAGCAGATGCAGTAGACACACGCACTGTGCAGTACGAACGCACTTGGAGCTGTTCAAGAGTGGTTGCAGCTGGAAGATGCGGAGGGCAGATTGTGGCAACATCATTACCGTTTGGCATGTTGCTGCATGGCCATAGGCCTGTTGCCATTGTAATTGATGTTGTATTAGAACATCATTTACGCAATTGCCACAGTTTGTTGCCGTTGTAGCTGTTGTTGTTGTAAGTTGCTTTCCTTGTCGCAGTCTTTGGCTCTGCTCTGCGTTGCGGTAATGAATGTGCAAGCCGTTTAAAAATATATCAACTACCGACCGCATGTTATCGCCGATAAAGCCAAGTAGTTATCGAATTTACTGCGTAGCAACTGGAATTATGTAGTATGCAGCATGTTGCCTGCTACTTAGCTAGTCATACTAGGCTTAGACCGTGTCTAAGACTAAGACTAACGCTGGCTGACTGACTACCTTGCCGTTGGCTATGGAGCTGGCGCTAGATTGGTTTGGTGGTTTGGCGGCTTCGCTAGTCAGATGGGTGCAACTAGGCGGCTTGGCCTTTTGGATTGATTGCTTGAGTAATGGCCAATAACGCCTAGTTTGTCATATGCTGCTTCTTGTTGTAGTTGTTGCTGATCTATCGTTGGTTCTTGTTGTATTAGTGTTGCGTGCTGAAATGTTGATGAAAGCAAATTGAATTGCATTGGTATTGGCAATGCAAGGTTCTCAGCTTTTTATGTTGATCTAATCGAAGTGATCGCTTGATGATCCATTTTTAGCTAGTTCTACAAGATAGATTTAAAATTACACGCTGTAGAATAATAATAATTTGAAACAAGTCTGCAAATAGCTGAAATCTTGACGTGATCTCCATTTGAAGTTCAATGCTTTTTACATGATGTTTTTAAGATAGCTTAATATGTGCATAATAAGTGGCTTACGGGGAATTCGAAAAAAATAAACTGCAGCTGATTAGCTGTTTGTTTAAAAAATGGCCAGAAACAAATTGTTAAACTGTTAAACGCAGAGAAGAAAAGTCAAATGTCATCTCAGTAAGGAATAGATTTCCAGCGAGTCCAAGCGATTTTTTCATCGTTTTGTAGACGTGCCATTATTGACAGGAAATTGTATTGAACCCAAGACACGCACGAATTCATCAAGAAAGGGACAACGCCCCTCTACTCTTGTAAAAAAAATAGTGCTCAAAATTCCCCCGTTGAATCTTACAAGAGAGGAACAGGCCCTTTTATCGGCCATACGATTGAGGGATTCAAATAGTATGACAGAATACGAATATGGTCACTACCCTATTGCGGCAAAACATGCTTTTGTTTCCCCCAAAACAGATTACCGTATACTGGTAGAGTACCCAAGCACTTCTTTCAACACGAGATGGCTCAGCAGTTCCTTCTCAACCTGATATGGGTCCCGGGGCAACAGAGGGCAACAACATAGCGGACGAGCTCGCCAGACAGGGCTTCTTGATGAAGAAGGCACAAGTATGCCTATGGCAACTTTTAAGCTGCGCATTAAACAACACTATGAACTAGAAGCTAGTCAAAATAAACTTGGCCCAAAATCAGCCAAAAACGCACAGCAAAGCCTTCATTTCTAAATCGGGAGAGGTGCTGCGGGGTCGTGTGTACCATTACGGGAGATTGGTTAGTGGGCTAGGCTTTTGCTCCTTTCAACGATTTTTGCAAGATCTGTGGGGACTAGGAAGTTGTAGAAACGGTTGAGCACCTATTCTGTTCATGCCCAGCTCTCTGTAGACGAAGGCTCAAGCATCTGGGCAGTTACTTCTGTCCGCAACTAGACCTAAGCGGGTTGCGGATTTTATATCTGTATCCGGGTGATCCCCATTTGGATTTTGCTTGCGCTTGAACAGGGAAGGAGGTCTCACAATGGGCCATATTTGGCAGTATGCCTAACAGCCGTCTTAATATAACCTAACCTATGAATAAAACTTATATTCTGCTCTTTTTATGAAAATTTCCTACACAATGATATAAGTTACAGCCATGATTGTTTCCATATAGTTGATGAAAAAGGGGTCCAAAAATTTTCCTTAGCCTATTTATATAACACATTGTTTAGCAAGAATAGTAACTATCTATTCAGTTTATTGAAAGACCTCCACAGCTGCTATTAAGCTTTAATGTATCTTTAAGCTTTCCATTAGCCCATAGCTGAGATACGCAGAGCATTGTAGACAACACTTTGAACCGCAGTAATGAACTGTAATGTAAATGTTAGCCACAATTACAGCTAAGTTTTGTTGTGAACTGTAATGAACTTGCTTGGATAACCACAAGCAAACAAACACCCCCTAAAACACACGAAAAAGCACTCACACACACACACACACAGACACACACACACACTCTCTCACACACACACACACACACACACACACACACACACACACACACACACAGTTTTTCCGTGCATTACGCGTGCCATAATATGATCAACTTTATTGGCTGCTGGGAACTGTTGCCTAACCATAACGGTAATGTGCAGGCAGCGGGCTATTCGTCATTTAGTCAACGGTCGAGTTCACTTTAACCTTCGGCTATCGAAATCAAAATTCCGTCACGTAGTTATGAACGATAACAGCCAAACACTGTAAAGGCGCAAAAATATAATGAAGACCTACATTTTTACGATGCTCTAACTATAAAATTTATATAATTAAATTGCAGTTATAATTTAAATTCCAACAGCAACAATAATAACATTTAAAGTGTGAACAATTTTCGTTTACTACAGTTAAACAGAGGGAAAGAGGAGAAAAACTAAAGTCAATTCAGCAGCAATAAGCCGCTTTTTATAGTAATATAAGAAAAGCGAAATTCAATGCAGCAGCAGCAGTGGCGTAGATAGAGTTTTTAGGGGATCATAACGAAGAAACCTAACTCCACTCTGCTCTTGACTTGCACACTTCTACTATTGTGCTCTCATTTTACGCGCTTTTCAGTTTTAAAAAATTTCACTTTTGAAGTGAAATTTGAAGTTTAATGTCAAATATCTCTGCAATCAATTAACTTATTATATTGTACCCTTAACTTTTTAGAAACGTCGTTCAATTAAGATTCGAATAATTTATAAATCTAAACGCTAACAAAATCGAAATTTTGTGTTTAATGTAATATATCTCGTCAACTAATAAAGCAACTCATTTGACCCCGTCATTTTTTGGAAAAGTCGTTTTATGAGATCTAAATGGTGTATAAATATTCACGGCTAGATTCTGCATTTATGGGGGCTCTGCGTTTTCCGGGGACCCCCCTCGAGCTAAGGGAACCTTTCACTTCAACCCGTATATCTTCCAAACATATAGCCAAATCAAAAAACCGTCTATAAAAAGGTTGATTTACGCTTTAATACCTTTACAACGGTATATGGCTCGACCAGATCAGACGCTAAAAGTGCGAAAGTTAGATAGCTGCAGCACTGCTTAGTCGCGCGCTTTGCGTCACACCTAGGAGCTACCGCTCCCAGCGATATCACATCAGGAACAAAAGGAATCCACACGTTTAAAGTACAGAAGAATATTTTCATGTGACGATGTCCAATATAATTCTAAAAAGCTACTTAATGTATTTTGCAATCGGCTTTGCAATTTTTAAATAAAACCAATGTCAAATCCATTAAAACTGTCAAATCTTATGAAAAACTTCTAATTGAATGGCACCTAGTGTTCCCTTCGAGCTTAATTTGTGGAGCAGATACGAAGTGCCTAAAATGTAACCGAAACTGCAGGATATTTGGGGTTTGACGCACCCTTTTCACCCCCTAACTACGCTACTGAGCAGCAACAACAACAACAACAACGCTTTAATTACTCCCATCGATATCGGAAGCTAAAGCAACATCAGCTGACGACCGGCGACTGCAATTTCACCATGGTCGCCGCTGACGCCATGTCGGCCGGTCGGTCACTTTTTCTTTTCGCTGGCTGGCGAAAAATGAAACCTGCACAAAGCAAATGCTGTGGCAGCAAGCACCAGGAAATCAATCAAAGTAAGGGCATTCCACTTCAACATCGATTGCTCGATAGCATCAGATTGCAATGGCAGCTATTGTTGTTGTTGCGGTTGTCTGCATTTATTGTTGTTGTTGTAATAAGCCACTTATGAACGACAAAAGCAAAAACAGCGACAGCGACAGCAAAGCCATAAAGATGAAAAGACAGCGCCACCTAAACAAAATTTGATGCAGACAGTCGGGAAGGTGCCCGACAGTGGAATACCCAGTACCCTTTTTTTTCCCCATAAGCACTAAAACCAGCATTTGGTAAAATGGGAACGAAATTATTTTCTTTTTAGAAGTTTAATATGACTGTAAGCATTTTCCAATTATAAAGTTTCAATTGACAAGTTTTCCTATTGGGAAGTGGGGGCAAAATTACTTTTATGCCCATAACTCCAGTATTTTGATACAGATCAAAAATACATTTATAAATATCTGTGACAATTTTCAAATCAATATATGGGGGGGGGGGGGGGTATGGCAATAATTAAGGTAAATCGATTGCGGGGGAAGAGGGGGTTCCATTGCAAAAATGGATGAATGCAGCTTTAACGATTAGGGTCACACGAGTCTACACACCAAATTTTGTAACTCTAGCTCTCATGTATCTATATATAGTGCATTTTTAGAGCAGATTAAATTAGCATATTTTTGACTATAACTTTTGATGTACACCTCTGTTGAGTTTTGAGATGACAGATTGGCTGTAAACCGCAAAAATATGTCACAGGGGAAGGGGCAAGATATCGACGAGATTCGACAAACTTCATCTTTTCGGTGTAAATGCGCATCTTTTGGTACATTTTTGTGCCTCTACCTCTTATGGTGTCTGATATCTCGACGTTCATACGGACAGATGGACAGACGGACATGTCTATATCGACTCGACTATTGCTCCTGACCATTTTTGCCCATGCAACATATGGTCTGCCACGCCTATAATACCCTTTTACACATTGTGTACAGGGTATAACTCAGCCAACCAAAAATGGCAAGCTCTCGCACTCCCGCTCACTCAATGCATTTGCCAGAAACAAAAAAAACAACAACAAAACTACGCAGCAGGTGCAAAGCTTTCACTATGTGAGCGAGAGAGCGAGCTTTTGCTGAGAGCGGCTTTGTTTGTTGTTTGTTTTTGCTTGCGGTTTTTAAGCCAAACAAAAGCCGGTTGTTGTTGTTGTAGCGGGTACACGTTGTTTTCATTGATGAAAATGTGCGCACTGCGCAGCGTGCAGTCAAGTGAGAGCGAGCTAAGTTTTAGAGAGCAAGAGCGAGTGTCTGAGCTGACCGTGAGTCTGGTTTTGTTGAACGCTACAGTAATGGCAAGGAATATTGAAATGGCTTGAAAAAGACAGACATATTAGTTTAGCAAATAAGCATAATATTTGAATGTTAAGGTCCATTATTTGGTTTAATTACAAACTATTAATTACACTAAACAATACTGGTGTACAAAATACGTCGATGCATCGACAACCTCGATGGTTGGCTTGTAATTTTCCGATGTTCTTGTACATACGATGCATCGGCAAAACATCGATGTTTTTAACCATTCACCATTTCTTACGCCGACCTTGCCGACCTTTTATTATCTAAAGTCAAATTATTTTAAGATTATGCCAAAGTAAGTCTTATTCTTAGTTCTACAAATAATGTTAAAGGTTATTCCCAAAAGCCGTCAAACTCCTTATGTTTACACAATTTAGGCCTAGATCAATTTAATCTGAGATCTGCAGTATAAAGTATTGTATATAGAAGACTTCTTTAGTTCACATAGCTCTAGTTTCACATATTTTGTATTATACAACGAACTATCCTTCCATAAAAACAAGTAAACTTTTCAAATACCAAACATCGAAAAACCATCGTCCGTTTTTAGTCCGATTCATCGACCTACATCGATGTCTATTGTCGATGGACTCTACGATGCTAAACGTCGATACTTCGGTCAAGATTTACATCACTGATTCGCTGATTTCGAATGCGGCAGACGTTTTGAGTATGGTTTTCGAATTATCGCTATTTAAAATATTTTATATTTTAAGAGTTTCGAGGTCAGCAAATATCATATTGCCGAGAATCTTACCTCGGATCGTCATGAATTCCAACTAATTAAAGTTTGTTGAATATGGAGTCAGGCCTACATTGTAGAAATGTTTGTGTGAAATTTCTTCAACCAATTTAATCTTAATAGCAATGATTTTTCTAAAACGGCAAACGTTGGGCAAATTTAAATTTAAAGTTAAAATAGTACTAAAATAATAGGATTCTTAACTTAATTCAATAAAAACATAATTAAACATCAAAATAAATTCAATTGCAGACGTTGTCTGTGCTCAGGAACTTCAAAGTTGGTCGTTCTCAAAATGACGAAGGATGAGCGCATTATTTTCCTAAAGTTTCTTGGTGAAAATAAAGGCTTTGTTAATTTTGTTTCAAAAACCCCGTTATGCACATTAATGTAACTATCTATATAAATAAATAATTGGCAACAAAAGATTTAGCAATTGATTTACAAAAATTAAAACTTTTTCGAATACCTTAAAATTATTTTTATTTATAGACTGCGTCTATTGGATCTGATTTAGATATTGTCCAATAGGATATATTAAAGATGTATTGTTCAATTTAGATTGTGTGCTTTATTTATGGCCTTAACCATTTATAGGTAAGTTATTAATTACCAGGCAGACATTGTTCGGGAAGGATGAACGTGTCAAGGTTTCGTAGCTTACCTGTTCCTGTGCAACCTTCATGCATAAGTATGTAGCTAGGAAACTTCGCGAATGTCTTTTATAACTGCAACAGCTGTTCTGTGTGCCGCTAGCAATTCCGTTGCAACAGCGCTAAAACAACAAAAACAACATCAAACCTGTCAGCCGACTAACGAACAAGTGCAGAAAGAGCATTTATATTGAGAGCGAACAGCATGCCACATTTTGTGCGCTCAGTGTGCTCAGCGCTGTTAAGTAACATGAACTGTTAACGAACAGCTGTAAAAGCCTCATGAGCGAGCAGCGACGCGTCAGACCTATGTTAGCCATACGAGATGGCAAGTGTAAAATTAACAGCAGCAAAGTAACAGCAACAGCGTTATTTTATTACGCGGCTTTGTCGGTTTGAGCCGAGAAACACTGTCAAAGTTTGAAAGCGACTTTCGGGCGAGACAGACTTGACAACGGAATACGGAAAAAGCAAGTCAGAGCGTTAAAATTTAAAACTTTTGTGCGAACTTTCGACGAGTTAGTTATTTCTTACCACGAAGTTGTGGAAACAATCAGCGCGTTTGGGCCAACTGAGACTGTGTAGAAGACGCGTTGCCAAGTGAT
Organism: Chymomyza caudatula; assembly: GCA_035041775.1. Lineage (NCBI taxonomy): Eukaryota > Metazoa > Arthropoda > Insecta > Diptera > Drosophilidae > Chymomyza > Chymomyza caudatula. Next base: position 4,284,237 of record JAWNKW010000032.1, on the reverse strand, counting down.
TATTTTCCGGCTTGCAGAAAGAAATAGAAAAAATTAAAAAATAAAAAGTGCAATAGCAAGTGCATGAAAATTAAAAGAAAAAGTGGCGTGTGAACGTAGCAGAAACTGCAATAGTGGCGCATTCATTGTGTTTGGCATAAATTTCTTTTGGGTGTGTGTGTGTGTGTATTTGTGATTTGGTCCGACCCAAAACTGAAACGCGAACCAAGCCAAGTAAACCAAGTGTGACACGGACTGAGCCCGGGTCTGGTTATTTGAGCCTACCCCTTGAGCAAGTTCTACAAAAATAAGAAAACATAACTTTGTGCATATACAAACATACATACATACATAGTAAGTGCATAGGCGTAGCGAGTGGACAAAATGTCGTCAGCAAGTGCAACAACTACAACAGCAACAGCAGCAACAAAACTGGAGCAACATTCAAAGCCCATACTGAGTCCAACACGATCCCTTGACGAAGGTTTCGAAAGTGATCCGGATCGTGTTTCAACCGATTCAGAGCATCAAACAAGTGGAACCAACAGCAGCAGCAGCAACAACAGCAACAATCACTCGACCAACAACAATCACAATGGCAAGCAGAATATTGGCTCCACACTGGCACAGCTTAGCTCGGCAGCCACAGGTGGCGCCACCACCAACACGTCCACGGCTGCCGCAGCCACCCTTACAGAAAAATCAGCACAGCAGCAGCCGCGTCTGCTAAGCATGGCTGGTCCGCAGTTGCAGCGACGCAGCATTAATACCACGGCCACAGATGCCGCTTTGGAGAAGTACTACAAGGAGCAGACCAAACAAATCAATATACCGCGCGCCAATGGTTCACCATTGAGCACACCACGTCTGGGTTTGGCGCAGGCCTCACAGCAGCCACAGCGTCTGCAGTATCAGAAACAGCGACAACCCTTGGTGGCCTCAGCTGCGGCCAGTCATCAAACAGTGCACAATCATCGACTCACCAGCGGTCATATGTCACATGCTGCAGGTAATGCAGTCTCCAATGCTGGTGGCTATCGTCGTGCCAAGACGCGCGCCATGTCTCCTGCCACACAGACGCTGGGTGGCAGCGGTCGACGTGCGCCAGTGCATGTGATACCAGCGCGCTCCGCTTTGCGTTCTCATTCCGTGGATGCCATTGCACGCCATCGCCATGGCTATGATCCCAGCAGTCTCATACTCAAGCATGATGGCAATGGCAATGTAAGCAGCGCAGGTGGCAACGGTGCCACCAATACGCGTATGCTCAACTATAAATATGCGCCCGGAGCAGCTGCTTCAGTAGCGGGCGCCACATCACCAGCCTCAGCCGCTGGCCAGGCGCTGCTTGTGCAGCCCATTTCGAGCGCTACACTATCGCCAGCGGCTGCTGCAACGCTGCCAGGCGGAAGCACTGTGCTGGGCTCGGCTGGAGTGGGTGACGCCGCTGCTGCCGCGCTTATGGCAGCAGCCGGTGGTTCACCTGTTATTGCTTCGGCCACACACAGTCTCTACACGTTCTATCCAGCTGAGGGAAATCTTCAGGTGTGGCAAACTGAATGCGGTGACTTGACCTATAAATCTTCACGAAATATGCATCAGCTGCACAAGGCGCCCGTTTGTTGGACACAGTCCATACCAAGGCAGGCAAGACGGTGAGTGACAAGACGTTTTTCTTTCGTTTTCATTATTTAACATAATTGGGGCTTATGCAACACATTTTCGTAGTCGAATTTGCAACAAATTTAAACCGATTCGAAGAAGTTTTAAAGCTTACGATAACATAAACTTATGAAGATCAAGAATTTTCCAATCATGGGATCTTGTAATACAGAAAAACGAAGAACCTTTGTTTAAATCGTGTATTTAAAATATAAAGATTTTATATAAAAAAGTTTGAAATACCTTTTGGCAAAATTTTTCAAAATATGTAGTTTTTCAAATTCGACTTGATTTAAGGTTTTTATTTGTTGGATTTGGAACTCAACATTTTCGCAAAACTCTTTATTTTTTTTGAAGTTTGTCGAATCAAGTCGTTATCTTTACCCTTCCCCCGTGACAGATTTTCGCGGTTTACAACCGCTCCATAGAACCTATTGAATCGAACCTTCTCAGATATGTGTATCGTGTAAGTGTGCATCGATGTTTTAAAAATTATTGAAATCGGATAAATAGATCAAAAGTTATAGTTCAAAATATGGAAATTTCACCCACCCCATGGATACATGTGAACTAGACTTACAAAATTTGGTGTGGACACCCGTGTGACCCTAATCGTTAAAACTGTATCAAACTTTTTCAATGAAACCCCACCTTATCCCGCAATCGATTTACCTCAATTACTGCCACACCCCCCAATATATTGATTTGAAATTTGTCACAGACATTTATAATTGTATTTTTGATCTCTGTTACAAATTAAATTCAACGACATTGGCTCAAGAATACTGGAGTCACATTATTATGTGCCAACTTCCCAATAGTAAAAATTATCAATTGGAACTTCCCAATAGGAAACTGTTTACAGGCATATCGAACTTATGAAAAGAGATATAAAAGTAGATACTTCCGTACCCATTTTACCGTATTTAGTGTTTATAAAGTAAAGGAGTACTGGGTATTCCACTGTCGGGCACCGTCCCGACTGGCCGCATGAAATTCACTAAAGGCAATAACAAATATTTTATTACACAAAAATAAAATAAAAATTAAATTGTATATTTAATTATGAAATAAATCGCTGAATTAATTTTTTTCGCATTTCTTTTCTTTTAAGCAATAAAGGTTTTAGATTTAAAATTATCATTTTGCCTGTAAAGTTGGATGAATTTCTGTTCATTCTAACTGTTGCGCAGTTAGAAGCATTCACGCGAAAGCTTCATTCAAATATGGAGCCAGACGGAGTAACAATGAATTCCTTGTCCTTGCTAATAGACAAAACTTTCTTCTTCTTCTTTCCGCGCATCAAAAAGCGCAACTGCATTTCGCACTCAACAAAATTTATTGTGGCGAATTTTTTTTCTTTTAGCTAATTCGCTCTTTTTATTCATTTCCGACAGTGTGTGTGCGTTCATTCATTCATTTTGAGTGTGAATGAATTTAGCGTCTTTTTAATTGCCTTTCAATGAAATTCTAGTTAAAAATCACTATTCAAAAATAGCAATCAGTTTGAAATAAATAGATATATTGATGCCATTGGAAAACTATATAGATCTGTAGACAGACACCTCAATTCCGACCAAAGAGAGAGAATAAAAATATGTTTAGTAGTAAAAAAAAAATAACATAAAAATGTATATAAAAGTTGTTGTTAAATTTACTTGATAGTTTTGTGGCACTTTTGGCATACAGTTGGAGAAGATGAAAAAAAAAATAACACAAGTAAATAAAAAAGTCAATAGCCATTTCATCTTTCTTCAGCAGCCAAGTGCCGGCCATGTTGTTTTTGTTGTTGCTGTTGTTGTTGTTGCTGCTGCTGAGTGAAAGTCTTCAGCCCGTAAAAAATTACCAAAACAGCAGCCAGAGCAACAACAACAACAAACACAACAGCTACAATAACAAGCCGGCACTTGTGTCATTTAGCTCGGATCGGCGACTGCTGTGCAGAAAACCAAAAGCAAAACGCCAAGCAACAAACTGCAATAGCAATTAAAAGGCCTTCAAAACTGTAATCACTGTTATTGCCTTGCATCCTTTAACAGAGCGCTGTTAACCTCTGCATTAGCACTCACTGTGTTGCATATTTCATTGAGAGATGAGTTCATTTTGATAATCACTGCTATTGTCTTGCATCCTTTAATAGAGCGCTGTTTACCTCTGCATTGGCATTCACTGTGTTGCATATTTCATTGAGAGATGAGTTCATTTTGATAATCACTGTTATTGTCTTAAATCCTTTAACAGAGCGCTGTTAACCTCTGCATTGGCATTCATTGTGTTGCATATTTCATTGAGAGATGAGTTCATTTTGATAATCACTGCTATTGTCTTGCATCCTTTAACAGAGCGCTGTTAACCTCTGCATTGGCATTCACTGTGTTGCATATTTCATTGAGAGATGAGTTCATTTTGATGAGTCACTTAGTCACTTTTGACTGGAGCTTTCGTTAAGGCCACGCCATATGCCGTTGTTAAGCTTTTTAAAAACTATGTTTTTGTTTTCTATTTTTCTATTGCTATTTGCAGATTTTGGCGAAATTAGAAAATTTCGTTCTGTTTGATATATATATAGATTTGTGCAATGTGCTTGGCACACTATAAGTTCCATGGGCAAAACGTCTTATCATTGACTCGGGTAGCGATTGGACCATGTCCGTCTGTCCGTATGAGGGGATAGATTTCCGAGACCATAAGAGCTAGATGCGAGTAAGCCCATGTAGGATGAAGTTTATCGAATTGAGTTGATATATACCCCTGTTTCCCCCAGAAGACTTTCGCGGTTTACAACCGCTCCGTTGCATCTATCAACTCGAAATCTATCTATCTATCAAATCTGCTCAGAGATGTGTTTCTATGTTTTAACAATTCCCAATAGGAAAACTTGTCAAGAGTTATAAAATAAAAGAAAATACTTTCTTTTGCTTATGGGCAAAAAAAAGGGTACTGGGTATTCCACTGTCGGGCACCGTCCCGACTGTCTGCATCAAATTTTTTTCTTTGTTTTATTAATTTCCACTTGCACACTTTAACAGGGCGCTGTTAATTTTGCATTAGCATACGCTGTGATGAACATTTGCGTATAAGTTGAGTTCATTTTGACACATAACTAAATTCACTCACATCAAATTTGGCAATTGTGTTTGCTTTTGCACATATGCTTTGTAGGTTCATTTTGTGTCAATAGTAGCTGCAATTTGGTTATAAATGAATTTGATGAATTTTGCAACGGCAATATAGCAACAAAACGGCCTTGAAAAGCTATTTGCATGCAATTCAAATGAACTCTTTTTGTTCAAATTAGTATTTCATAGAGTAGTTTGAAAAAGCATTCACTATTTCGAGAGTATTCCAAAACAAGCCATATATTTTTGGGTCAACTTTGTTTCATAGCTTTGCTATTTGATGTGCAATTTGAATGAATCATATATTGTTGCATGTCGGCTTTATTTTCGACTCAGCTGTTATTTAGCTTCATCGTCTAAACATTCTCTTCTTTGAGTAAGAGACCATTTCTACAAGCTGCTACAGCTGCAACTAAGGGTTCCAATATGGAATATGGAAATGGAATGTTTCTAGTATTCACACAGTCAGTTGGCTTGGTCAGTTGTGCATGAAACGAATTGTTAAATTATAATAAAAAATATGTATGGACAAAAACTGTACATATAAATTAATTTAGTTTTTTTCTTTCTTATTTAATGTGCCTTTTGACAATGGCATGCGCGAGGTCTTATGGTGGTAAATGGCGAAAACAGCTGTTTTGGCAAAACTTCGATAAGTAAGAGATTATATATGTTTAGCTCCGAGCTCAGCACAGTAATGGTCTAGACCTTTGTGATCACTAAAAAAACTATATATATACAGATAGTAATGCTTGTTTTCCTCCATACGAATTTTTTGCCGTTTACAGTTTTCCAGCTATTAAAAGAAACACTTAAGTTATGATTCTGACAAGCTGAAAAAAACATATACAAGTAAGATAAAACTTCTAGAAATTCAACTTCGAGTTAAAATTTGTTTTGCTTTCTAAAGATATTAACAAACATAAAGAATGATCAGAAATTAGTTCACTTTTAGTCTAACGATACTCTAAGATATCGAAAGAAACACAAGCTGGAAACCTTGAAGTAGTAAATAACATTTGTTCAACTCAATAGATCAAGAATAAAAGTAATGAATTTTATGGTATCGGCTGTCGAAAGAAATTTATAATTGTTTTTGCTTAACTTGTGAAAAGAAATTTGTAAAATTGGTTAATAAAAAATAGATACATAAACTATCGTAACTGTTGAACCTGTAAAATTAAAATATAATATATGGCCAGCATAAAAATTTGCACCAATGTCGTAGGAACAGGCAATAAAAATGCCTACTAAGAAAGTTAATTAAAGTGAAGTTAACGAGTTAGCTTAACAAAATGCTTTTTAATGTTTGCTAGTTTTCCTTTTAATTTTTGCCGCAAAACGTTGCATAACCACACGCAAATATCTTTCAGATACCTTTTACTTTTCCAGCTGCATGCCACATATTGAGTGCATATCAAACAGATGCAAAATGCATGCCAAAATATAATAAAAAACAAAACTAAATGCATTTTGATAAGCGTTATTTGAAGAAACTGACGCGGAATTTTCATATTAAGTATACGCGCTGTGTCCGCAAATGCCATATCAATCAAAAAGTATCTGTCTGCCGACAACTTTGATTAGTTCAACACACTTTGTTGTGCAGTGTTGTTGTATTACTATTTATTTAAAAACACATTTTGCAAATCAAACTGCATGATGCGCAAATATTTTTTAATTTATTTACTTACTTGAAAAGTAAAAGTTGTATTTGTTTAATGCATTGTATCTCTGTCGCTTGTAGCTATGTATCTATGTATCTATGTCATATTTTTTACACACTTTTGCTTTTTATAAGTGGATTTTGGGTTCCGAGTAACTATATATGAGTATATGACTACTTGTAAATGTCGGTATGAGATGAGTTTACGTAGGTGTCAGACCGACTCACCGAAACTATAAAACATTTGAAAGTATTTTTTGCTTTGATGTGCGTTTTGATGTTTGTGCGAAAGTTTTGCAAGTTGTTGGTATCGTATCTTAAAGATACGGCTGTCTTTTATGCAATTTTAATGTTTCATATTGTTTGGCATTTCCGTTTAGTTGTTTGTGAGTTGTCGCTTATTAAGCATGGTGCTACACGTATCATATTACTAATGATGTTATTATTGTAGATTTACTTATTTGTAGTTGCGGCTTCTTAAACTTATGGCTTATTACAATTTCTGAAGCTGAAAAAGAAGAAACTGCTGATGTCTAAGCTCGTCTAGCGAGACACAATATTGCCTTCCTGATAATCACCCTTCTCAAAACAAACGCCTTTTTCTCGGAATGGTACTTCCAGCGGAGACGTGGGCTGCCCTTTCGTCGCATCCCTTCGACACTCGGATTGAAGAGCTTTCTCGCAGGAGCTTCTTCTTCGTCACTATATTAATATCGTCATAGAGCTTATAGAATTCGTCGTTCCATCGTATGTGGTAGTCGTTACCAACGCGTAGAATGCCGAAAATATTACGGAGTACTTTCCGCTCAAACACTTGAATGGCATGGAACATGCGCTTGCGAGATATGATTGTTGTCTTGCATCTGTACGGAATGCCAAAAGCTGCCCTTGCTTCTCGTAACAGTAATTTCTGTGTACTTATCTTGCTTTTACCCGCAATTTTCTTAGTATCACTATCATTTTCACTTTTGCTTCGCACGCCCCACTAAGACCCTGGCACAACCCCGTAATCAAGACGTATTGAAACCAGCCCACATGTTCGTACTGCATCTGTAGTCTGCAAATTTTGCATGCCGAAAAACATAACTCAAAATACTTAACTACGGTGACTGGGCACACACACGCATATGTAACACTCTTAAAACGAACTTCATTACGTTTACATTGAGTTGTTGTACTTGTTATACCCTAAACACAAAGTGTAAAAGGGTATTATAGATTTGTGCATTGTATGTAACAGTCAGGAGGACCATAAGTTCCATAGGCAAAAATGATCAGGAGCAATAGTCAAGTCGATATAGACATCTCCGTCTGTCCGTGTTGTCGCAACGATCTCGGAGAGTATAAGAGCTAGAGGCAAAATTTGTTTACCAAAAGATGCGCATTATACCTATTCAGTGCAAGTTTGTCGAATTTTGTTGATATCTCACCCCCTTCCCCCGTGACTGATTTGCGCGGTTTTAACCCACACCATAAAAACTATCCAATTGAAACTTGGCACATTTATGAACACTATTACTGTGCACATGTAGTGTAAAAATGTTTCTCATCGGATAAGAACTTTAGAAGATATAGCTAATAATGTGCCAATTTTAGGCCCCCTCTTCTATGAACTGCAACCGAATTTCACTTTTTACAGAAATGTTAAAGTTAACATTTATGTTAACCAAATGTGGTACATTAGGCTTAAAAATCAAACAATGTTGACCTTTTTCCGCACCATCCCCCCTACCACCGAATACCGTTACCGTTATAACGCCCATACCCTTCAACGAAATTTGATTTTCATCGAAAAAATCGGTACAGGGTATTCCAATGTCGGGCATTGTCTGCATACTATGTTTTTTTTAGCTGTTGTTGGTTTTAACTACCGCTTCACATATGAGTTCACATTTTTGGCCCGTGACCCGGGCGCAGGTGTCGACACTAACGCATAGCGCTTGACTTGACTTGACTTGACTCGACTTGCTGCTCCCTTTGCCAGAGTTGTCAGCTGTACGCTGAGTCATGAGGGTTTCTCTGTTTTTTGTTTTTTGTTTAGCAAATTTTCGCATAATTAAAAGAAACAACAACAACAATAGCAACAACGAGGGAAATAAATGAAAAATGTAACAAAAGTTGTGTGACAGACCGGCACATGGAAACCCTATACATGACATGGGAGCATTTTTTGATGTATTACTTTTGCGGCTTTTGTATTTAGCAGTTGCATTTCCGGTTGCCTTTTGTTGCCCCTTAAAAGTGCAACAATATTTAAAACATTTTGGCATACAATTGCGCTTGAATGATGACGATGATGTCATAATTTGGGTTTGTGTTTTGGGAATTCGGAGTAACTGCAGCCATTTATCACACTTGGCCAACAATTTGCAGTCGCAGACATTGACAACTCAATTATAGGTGTTGGGGGCCGTTTAGAATATGTAGTACTCCACAACAACTTCAGTTTACCCACATAATTCTTTTGTTTGCTATTGTGACTTGCCAAAAAAGGCAGCGAGTTTTGTAAAGAGAGCGAACTGGTTTTTTTTTTGGTTTTGTGCCAGTTGAAAACAAAAGGCAGACGTAATGAATATTAAGTTTTTTTAGCCAAAAATAAATGAAACATTAAAATTGAAAGTATTTCGAGCTGATTGTGCGCATATGAGTATGAATATGAGTGGGTGCACACATACAATTTACTTGAATTGTTTGAGAAAATAGGCACTTGAAAAATCAAAATTAGTTTTGAAAACAAATTACACGAATGACATTGAAAATAACTTACTTTAAGCTATTGTTGACTGTTTACATGTTAAAAAGTGTGCACAACAAATATAACTCACTTTTAGACTTACTCATACTCATTGATATGAATCATTTGCATTTGTGCGTGTGCGTAAATATTGCATAAAAAGTCGAGTTTTAGCTGCTTAAGTCATTTGTTTGCATTCGCAATTTACTTAACATGTGACAACAACTGTATTGACAACAACAACAACAACTCAATGACTATAGCAAACAACATTTACAACAAAAATTTGTTGCGTACTTGTTGCATTATGACATTATGTAAAGTGAGTTCGTTGCTTAAGTCTTTTGTTTACACTTAACTCGTTTTGGCTTAAAGTCGTCATCAGCTTTTGGTTTCGGCTCATTTTTTTTATTATATTGCTCACCAAAAAAAACCACTTCCTTTTCAATCTCATTGATCTATTTTTGCACAAATATTGACATGCCAAATAAACAGCAGCCATATAAAGAGATTTCAAGCAGCATTTAGCAGATAACTGTTATACACTGTCAGAAAGTATATGACTTAAGATTGTGTGAAGTCGATGATATACATATATAGGTGAGCTTGTATCGCTCAGTGGCTAAAAATAAAAGTTTATTGTGAAAATCAAATCTATTTTAAAAGAATTGAGAGCTGTTAATGAGAATCTGTTGTTATTGACGATTACTTGCTCACTTCTTTTATGGTTATTCATTCTCCAATGGCGAAAAGTACTTACTTTTGATTCTTGAATCTAGTGTATTTTACAACAATGTTCCTAAAATCATCTTATTTTTTTTTAAATCTAAATCGAATTGAGTATTTATGGATGAAATGAATATAATATATAGAATTCGCGAACTAATCTTCTTTTTATTTAGCAGTTTTCCCGTCACAAGGTGCCCAACTAAGAATTTTTAAATTACAGAATTTTTAACGTTTCATATTTAGTATATTAGCAAAATATACGTGAAACACTTTTGAGCTCGAAAAACAAAAGACAAGAATGTGACTATCTTGAAAACTAAAGAATTCAAGGTAGTTGCCTTATTGCATACACTCAAGAAAATGTAACTCACTAAATGAAGCGATAACAACCATTAAAAGTTCAGAGCTTATAAGCGTAGCCCACATTCAAAACTGCATAAAAACCTGTAAAGTTAGCAAAGCAATGTGTAAAAAAAATGCATAGGTCTTAAAAGCAGTTGGACAGTTTTAGAGTTTCAGATACTTTATTTAAGTAGTTCTGGCAAATTTATGTGCTTTATTTTAAAAACAAATGACTGCCTAAGCCAAAAGCTTGTGAAGATAGCAAAATAAATTTTAAATTTCGCAAAAGTAAAAAAGACAAAACCAAGTGTTCTCTCTAAAGTTTATAAAAATTCGCCAGAATTATTGAAATTAAGTATCAGAAACTCTAGAACTTTTCGTTTGCTAATCAGAAACCTAAATTTGTTGTACTTTTTTACACATTCCGCTAACTTCACAGGCATATTTCAACATCCAAATTGTCAACGTTACCGAATTTAGACAATCAGGTAAAACCTTTGGGAAAATCGTTATCTAAAGATATAACGACCCGAGACCTGAGTTACTCTTTCCAGCTAAAGGTTCAAACTCATGAGGTTATAGCTCCAGAGTACTACTGAAGACGAACCTCGCAGCGGTTCAGAAATATTGGGAAAATAAACTCTGGAGGTACAGCTTCTTGATTTTGGATCTCAAGCCGTTACGAATAATGGTATAAAAAGAAGATTGGATCGCTTGGGCCATTTCTCAATAAGATCGCTTTTGGAAAATGACTGCTATATAATCTCGCCTGCTTAGCTATATCATATTTCGTATTTCGCTGACCTTTTAAAGAGTTTTAAGTTCATATCCATGATAGCGCTGAACGAGTTGAGTTTACATACGAGCTACCTATTATAGTATAGGGTATGTTTTGATGGCCGCTTGAAACTTTTTGTGGTCAACTTTTTACAGTACTTGCCAAAAAATTTGGTACAAAAAAAAAAACAAACTCAAACCACAACGAAACAAAATTTTGAAAGCAAATACGGAAGATCTACACGTTGTTGTTGGTTGTATTCTACAGCTTCTTTTTTTGTCTTGATTTTTTTAATTAAGCGCCTTATTTGTAAACACACCAATAACAACAACAACAACAACAACAACAAAAACAACAGAAGCAACAGCAACAACATTTCATTGTGCAAGTTTATTATTAGCAACTTTGATGAGCAATCATCAACATTAACCTCAACATGTTCATCAGTGGCGGCTGCTCATCAGCTTTGCAGCAACAACGACAACGACAACGATAATGGCCATAGAAATAGAAACAACTACAACTACATACTACAGCAATGGTCAAGCTGCCTTCTAAGTGATTGGCAAATAGCATTCATAATTCTAACCTTACCATTTTCCGTTGCTGTCTATTGCGTCGGCTTGCTTTTTGCTGTTTGCATTTCATTTATTATTAATCAGTTTTTTATTTAAACAAATTTCTTAACGTGTTTTTTCTCGCTTAGCCAGTTATAAATAGTCAACACTTGTGGCATAAATCGCGCCATCTATGGACAGTGCAATTAACGGTTATAGTAACTAGCAGCAACTTGCGACAAATATGCGAGAATCTTTACGGTAATGTTATGAAGTTACCTAAAAGGAGTTATCGCAGATAGAGAGAAAGATGGCAGCTTATCTGAACTAGAACACTTAAGTATTTCTCTAGCGATAGTTTGGGATGTGCATTTATGGCATTATTCAATAGATTTTCCTTCGATATCTTAGTTAGAGAGCTTTAAAGTGAGGGGACTAAAGCTACGCTCAGACAGGCCGGCAATCGGTATGCTGACATACAAAAATTGCACCAACTCGCCGTATTGTGTCTGACATCCCGATAATCTGTACACCGACGATTGTCTAAATCTGAGGTCGACGACGTCAGCAGTGACATCGGCAGAATTTATGTTGCTGTAAGAGTATATGTGTGTCTGCAGAGAAAAGTTGTCAATGTGTTGCATTTGTGTACTATATACGAAACTTTTCGCAGCAACTTCTAAATGAACAGCTGTGTCGCATTGCCGAATGTCGGCGACCTAAGTTCGGCATGTGTGAACAACACACTGCCAACATTCAGATCGATAAAAGTACAAAATAGAAGCTACATTTTTAAAGCAGTAATAGCAACTGAGTATTCAAAATGTGAAAAAAGCGTTTAAATTTTTGTCTAGTTATCTCTTTTACACAATTTCATAGTTTAAATGTGTGTTTTATTGTTATTAACACTTTTTTTTGTTTTGTTTTTAGATTTCTACAATTTCTTTTCAATTTAAAACAATTGCTAGGATTCGCTAAATTCTCTTTAAAACAAAAGTGTCAGTTATGGTTTTGTGATTTTGAAAGTCACGCAAGAAATGCTGCAATTCTTTTTTCAAGTAATAGCAAAATCTAATCTAATTCTCCCAAAAGCATGCTCTTGCTCTCAAAATCTACGCTTTTAAGACACTTTTAGCACATACATATATTGTGCTTATTACTTAGTAAATTCTCGCAAACTCTCTAAAGTGTCGCTTTTTACTCTTTCTCTATGGCTCAAAACTAATCGACAAATTCCTTGGTTTTAATTAAATCAAATGCAATTTTCTGCAACTTTAAGTAATTCTGATGAACTGCTTAGATTTTGAGCCAAAAGCCACAAAAATACTGCTAACACCTTTTGCTCTACATAACGTCAGTCGCTTCTCGTGTCTGCCCAGTTTTCCTAGGCTGAAGTGCCGTTAGCTGGCCCAACTCTTTGCCAGTTCGCCAGTCTGCCTGAGCTTCAATTGTTATTATTATTAATTAGAAAAAATATTTGTTGTGCCCAAAATACAAAAAAATGGAGAAAAATACCTAGCAAGCATTGAAGCCCGCAAACGAACCGGCAAACATCGCCTGACGTTTATCAAAGCAAATGCATCAATGGCAATGGCTGTAGAGAAAAATGCGGCTACAAACTTGGCTAGAAGCAGACAGACCTGCAGCCAGACAGACGGACGGACGAACGGACGGACGGATAGAGTGTGGCTTGTGTTTGAGTTTTGATTAGAACTTGGCCATGACATGCAAGGTTCGGACTTGTACTCCATATAGCTATAGCTATTGCTCTTGGACTTTACGTGTCAGTTGACTGCGGCGAGCAAATTAGAGAAATGTTTAGTTAGTCAAGTAATTGGCAAGAGATGCCCCAAAACATTTTAACGTGCTACAAATGATCCGAGCACACCATATAAATGGTATCATATCAACACACGCGCTACCCTAATGCAAATCAAGCCGGTTTCATTTCAGAATTTCTATAAACAGATTTTGTTGGATACAAAGAAATGTTGAATACACATTTGCATAACAAAAGCCATGTGAATTTTTTCGATTTTTTATGAAATATTTATTAAAAACGAAAACTGGCTTAAGATGTGGCAGCATTTTAAGCCTAATTTATGGCCAAAGAAGTGGAAACACCATAAGGCGAGAAGCCTTTGCTATGGGTGAAGCTAGTTACACTGTAGACAGTTCTTTCACTAACTTCAGCGACATTATATATTGAGTTATAATGGAGGGTAAGTTTTTGGTAGGGCTACGTTGCCAAGTGGCGCATAGGACTATCAATAGTTTAAATAGAAGTTCGTTTTAGCCTCCTATCAATATCGCGGTTAGACTTATTTGTTCAAACTATGCAGTGTCCCCAAAGACCTATGCTCACAAATTGGTTTATTCAATTATTTTGGTCAACAAAGCAGCCGATTTCGATACTCTTTTCTAGCCAACGCTGTGTTAACCTTGACTTGACACGCAGAGCGGCCCACTCGATGGGGCTTATAATCCCGAAACTACAGCACATCTAATGGTTTAAGCCTCCATTTTAAAAAATATAGCTAGATTCTCATCAGGCCTTTAGGTTAGGTCAGGTTTATACGAAATTCGGCCCATTTTAGAACCGTGTACGGATCCTATAGGGTCTTGTTATACTTCCTCCTTTCACACTAGGAATAAATGTTTAGAAAGAGGATCATTCAGATGCTGATATAAAATCAGCTATCATTTCGGGGATCAAGCTGCTTAGGAAGTACCCTCCCAGGTACCTGTATCGTCTTTTACAAAGGGGAGCAGTGCTGGAGCAAAAGAAGTGCTCTGCCGTTTCTTCCTCCTCGTTGTCACTACAGCTTCTGCTGAGATCGTTGTAGAGAGCAAGAACATCAACCAGCATGCATGGAAAGGTCATTTATGAACAGCCGCTATATTTATTTTCGGCAGAGTTATCATACCTTACTAAGTTTACCCTGGATTTAGATGTTTGATAAATGGTTTTGTCGTGCTCCGTGAGGCGTCGACGGACTCAGCTAGCACTTCGGCCGACGCATGGTAGAATAAGAGAAGGTATGATCACTCTTCTTCTTCGAGGCACTCAATTTTTGTGAGTGAGGCAGCGTGAGAGAAATGTACTGCTGTTTTGTGTTCATGCACACATATTATGGATGTGAATGCATACATTCAAAAATATGTAAACTAAGAAAAAACACATACATAAATATATAATAACAAAGCAAACACAACTGTCAAAAGTATACTGAAACTGAATTGCGGTGCCTGAAAAGAGGCATCTACTATGAGTGATCATACCTTCTATTATTCTACCACGAGCCGACGCGTGTTCGGCCCGTGCTGGCTAAAGTCTATTCTAAGCGATTTGCGTTTCTCATTCAGTCTCTCACAAAACGCAAGCCAGCAAGAGAGCAAAGCGACGTTATCTTGTTAATTATACCTATGCCCTAAAACTCCCACAGTAATAACGTCTTGGGCTCTGGTTGGAGTAAGGAATTCGATGCAAAATTTTTTGGTGAAGAGTTGGAAAGCTAGATCTGCCGCTTTGAGTTGGTCGTAATCAATTTTTAGTGAGTTTTCTACCATATACGTGAATGTGCAACAAATATTTCAAGGATAATTGGCGTTTTCTTAAAAAAGGAATCGGATCTTTCAAGTGAAATGCGGTTACATTTGGATATATAGGTAGATGTTTGTAATAAACGGTGTTAGCGAACTGATATTCTTCTTGTTAATCTATTTTTCCGGCTATATAACACACAGCTATATAGGATAGGTATAAGCGCTATATTTGTCAACATTCAAGATTTGTTACAATTTTGTCTTTTTGAAAGCAATTTCCTAGCCATAACTTGAGAAAAATGTTATAACAGTTAAGCAAATTGTAAAAATTACTAATCTAAAAGCACTAGCGAATCCGAATAGACTCAGCTCTTTCGCGCAAATCTATTGGAAATCGATTGCAAAACGAATTGATTAGTTACAAATTGTTGAATGTGCAATTTTAGCAATAGCAGTGTTTTGGACACAAATCGCGATTTGAACTTTCGCAGCTTAATGGGTTCCAGAAAAGAAGCGACTAAATAAATGTGTGGTTGAGAACACTTAAAGAACTCATATATCCTAAATCTTTTTAATGATTTCGCTTTCAACAAAAAGAAATGAGAAATGATAAGCGAATCTTGTTTTCTAATTTTGGTATTTCAAAGTTTACTATCAAGGTAGGAATAATGGAATTATATAAGCCTGAACAACCATTAAACTTCAAACATGCGGTACATGCAAAAACAACACTTGTGTGTTAGCTGGGAATCAGTCAAGGCAGCTAATATGGCTAAGTTGCAGTTAGAAACAAGTGGGCTTTTTTTATTAGCCATTTTCACAGCTCAACGAAACATGTAATTTTCATTTAGTTGGCCAATTCACTTGACTAATTGATTAGCCAGTGAAATATGCGGCCAAAACAAAATAGAAACAAAACAAAAAAACTAATTAGCTTGCACCATTTTAAAGCAAATGAAAAACTTTCGTTTCATTTCATATGATATATGAGTGACGTGGGATTTAGAGTTTAGAGTGAAATTCTAGCAGAAATGCAAAAATTTGCGTATATTTAATTACAGAAATCCAAAGACTCACGACATTAACAAAATAGTATGTTAATTAGTAAGAGTCAAGCTTTAGATTTATGACCAAACACGGAGAGTCATCTGAGCCCTCTTATATGGCAATTTAGATCTAACTGACTAATGGCCAGCTTTTAGCAAAGGCGGCGCCAAAGGTAAAAGCGCATAGAGACGCCTGTCCAGTTATTGATAGATGGCTAAATAAATGATTTAATTACAGTTTAAGCCAAACTTTTGGAACCTCTGCATATTAGCATTAGCTGAATTTACAAAGTTCTTAACTTTGCTTACGCCCACAACATTTGGCTGTCACACGCCCCTTTAAGCCTTATAGGCCTTCTATCAAATAGCCACTTACTGCCACTGCACAAGACCAAAATGTACACAACTATTCATTAAGCATAAACTAAAAAGCCAAGTTAATAAATTGAAATTTATCAGCAAACAGAACAATAACAAATTCATGGAACTCCAGCGAAGTGTCAGGCAGCTGGACGACGAACAGTGGATGCAACTGACTTCTTTTTCGGCAAAAATCATATCTTTTGAGGGAGTAGTAGCATAGAAGAGAGCATTCCTTAAGCTTCTTCGATAAATAAGCTGTGCATAGAGGGAGTTTCAAAAATCGGTAGTTAAGTTCGATACTAATACTGCAAATGTCTTACCTTTGCATGTCATGAAAAAATTCCATGTTTAGTTGTGTTAATTTTTCAATAAATCGTTCTCGACGAAAGTTTGTCTATTTGGCGAAAGTGTGTAGGCTAGGATCAAAATAGACTCCAAACAACTTGCCAACAGATTTTCAAAATTTTAACGATTTTTTAAGCAATAAGCACATTTTATAGGTAAGTATAGACATTTGTTTTATATAATATCGAACTTTACTACCGTTTTTTGAAGCTCCCTCTCTTCACAGCATATTTATTGCAGAAGCTCTCTCTGTTACATAAATTTTAAATTTTTAAAATATCTTTGCTCCCTCAAAAGTTTTGATTTTTGCCGAAAAAGAAGGCAGTTGGATCCACTGTGCGACGCATGTGGCCAAACTTCATGTGGGTTGTTTGTTGTGCATGTTGTTCTTGTTGTTGTTGTATGTGGCGTGTGAAAAATAAATTTCAAAACAAAAGTGATGAGTAAATAATTAAGCAGGCAAACCAACAGATACTTAACTATCTATAGTTGTAGCCTGTATCTCAAGTCAAAGAACTTTTAAAGAACTTTCCAAAAACAAAATTAAAACTTTTTTGGTATTTCCGTTTTCATAAATTAGTTGGCTCTGCTTAGTTACACCATTATATAGCGTATATATCTATATAAAGTTGCCCCATTGCGTAATAAATGTCGCCGCGCAGACTCAGTTCCACTCGGCACTCTGGCAAGTGCCTTTGATAGACATCTTTATGGTCTTGCTTTTCCCATCATAACATTCACTTCGTGTTCTTGATGCCGTCACATTTGTCATACTTTTACTATACTCTACGATATGCCAGCAAAGTGTTTAACTGCTTTGGATTAATATTTGCCATGTATTATAGACGCGTATTTACGAGTCTGTAAAATGTTGTAAAACAGCAGAAATCTGTTGGTATGTGTCTGTCCATTTTGCACAGTTTTCTTTTGAGAATTTTTATGAAATGGTTTCTGTCGGTTTGGAATCTATAAAAGCAAAATGAAGCTACTCTTCTTATTTGTTTAGTATGACGAAACTGTGGAAAACTTACTGAAAGAATGTTGATTTTCAA
This sequence comes from Chymomyza caudatula, assembly GCA_035041775.1. Classification (NCBI taxonomy): domain Eukaryota; kingdom Metazoa; phylum Arthropoda; class Insecta; order Diptera; family Drosophilidae; genus Chymomyza; species Chymomyza caudatula. Next base: position 4,266,319 of record JAWNKW010000032.1, on the reverse strand, counting down.
CAAAAATTAACATTCTCTTGTTAGTTATAAAAAAGTTTTTGCTTCTAACAAGTGTTATTTCTGTTTGTATTAAAAAAAAAAATATAAGTAAAAGCGTTATTTGCATACAATTGTGTAGTTTACAAAGTTGTTTGCTTAAAGAACAGTTTTTCCATTAATTTCATAAAGTATCGTTATTTTCGTTCATTTCCAAAAAAGAATTTATTACCACTAGTTTTCATATTTGGCGTTTTACAAAAAATTCGCGTTGGAAAAAGTGTTATTTGCATAACGAAAGCTTTTTTTTCTGAATAAAGGAGGTTCTTCTCATAAAAAACGGTGATTTCCAGCAATTTTGATATAGGGTTATTTGCAGAAATTGGAGTTTTGCACAATATTTTCATTCGAAAATTGTTATTTGTATATTATTAGGTGAATTACAAAAACATCATTTATGCGCGATATATACGCAAAAATGCGTAGGAATAAATGTTATTTCCATAACGAACAGGAACATTAAAAAACGGTTATTGCCACTTATCACATAAAGTCTCCTTATTTCCTCTTATTTGCCTTAAAATAGGCGTTTTTCCACTATTTTTCATATAAGATTATTTGCAAAAAAGTTATTTGCACTTATTTGCGCAATATAATAGGTTATTTGCATATAAAAAGTAAATTTTTTTATTAAGTTATTTGCAAACACATTCGGTTATTTGCATAAATTTGCCATATACAGGCATTATTGTTTAACCAGACGCTGATAAATCGGCATAGTTACAACGCCTCGAATTAGTGGGTGGGACATCTTAATGTGAACCCTTGAAGTGTTGAACTTTTTCAAATGTCAAGACAGGCTTACAGCTTCATTTTAAGGGAGTTATCCACCATGGAAAACTGATCGGCGCCAAGGACACGCAAAAAGTTTACAATGAGTAGTAATGACAGTAGCGACTTGTGTCGAAATAAACTGCAACAAAGGTGCCTCTGTCCCTGGCCAGTGTTGAAAAGTGGCCGAAAACATGGCAAAACAAAGTCTCCAACGCATTATTCATGACGATTTGATTTACTTTTTACTTATAAAATACAAGTGGAGAGCAAGATGGAGCCACAGGAAAAACCGTGTCGGGTTGAATACGGAAAATTGTGTAGCCGAGAATGACGGTGATTAAAGACGTCAAATCTTTGGTACTAAGTCTCCCTAAAGTCGCAATTAATCCACTAGAAGCCGCTCTTTGACCAATAAGTGACAGTCTGGAGTGGTGTCTATGCGAAGTGTGTAGTTGGGCGAAGTCGGTTAACATCAAGGGTGAGCGCTATTAAGTCATGATTACCGATTTTTTGAGGACGATTGTCCATGCTAAACTTCTGCTTCTACAAAGATGACGGAATCAGTTTATTGACTTACCCTTTTTTTGATGGTCCAAAATTAAAGATGATACCCCCGTGTGGTGAGCGGGTTAGAGAATACCACCTCAGCAAGCCAAAGCTTGTCGTATGAGGTGACTAACAATGACACTGGGTTCTTTCGAGACCTGTAGAGCCACCCCAGGCCTTAAAAGGGTTGTGCATAGGGTTTGGGTCTCACCACGTAAAAGCACAATACCAATGAAAGAATGTATTAACATCAGGACGCAGGACGTAACATCAGGAAGAAGAAGAAAGCTAAAGATGTAAACGTCTTGTGACTCCGGAACGTCGATCTGATCAAGATACTGTACCCTATACACTTGTCATCGGGAACAAATCTTATTTTGTTAGGGTATTCAACGTTATTCATTCAGCTTCTAATGTTGTTGTTTTGATTCCAGAAGATTTCGGGAACTTGTTTGCCGTTTATAAGCGCTAATTTGTGCTTTAAAAACATTTAAGCTTTAAAGTCGTTATTTTTGTTGTAGTGCCCTGCTATTGTTGTTGTTGTTTTTGTTATTGTTGTGTAATTTTGTGCCGCACGCAAAATCAATAAAAATAAATTTGTATAGCAATTTATATAATTTGCTCGTATGTTCCTCTTTTTTTGTGGGGTTCTTTTGTTTTAATTGCGCGGCGTTTTTGAAAAGGGAATATCAATGATGCCATTGCCCAAAGGCAAGCTTTGTAATTATGGCGTAATTTTTCTAGATTTTGCCCACGGCTGATCTAGCTTAATCACGAAATTTCTAAAACAAAAACTTTTTCGTCTAAAACTGTAACAAATAATTAGCAACAATTTGATTTAAAAAAAAAACAAGCTTAAAAATTTAATTTGAAGTATTTGTAACTTAATTGCATTATGGCCAATTAGTTAACTTGACTTCACATGTTGTTTTTTTTTTGTTGTGTTAGGTAATGCTTAAGTATTTGAATTACGTGAGTATAACGAGCAAAACTGGTCGTTAAAATAAAAATAGTTAAAATACTTATAACTAAAAACAAGAAGTATGTAAGCTTATATAAAAATTAATTAGACAAGACGGGAAGAAATAAAAGCAAACGAAAAAACTGAGGACTCAAAAAACCCTCAAATTGGGCATATAACTTTAAAATGACCCATAAAATTGAGTGGAGAGTAAGGGAGCGAATTGATAAACGTACCAAATAAGTAAGTTATAAAATAATACGACTAAAAAAGAATGAATGCTTTTTTAACCATGAACTTATTGCGCTTCTTTGCTTATATTAAAGAAGATGACAAAGTTGATGAAGATTATAAATGTGAACTTATTGACGTGTTTTTTTGCTTCAATTAAAGATGATATTGATGATTGCAGAACACATTATTTAAGTGCTTCTTTGCTTCAATTGAAAAGATGATGCAGATGAACTTATTGATGATGAAGATAATAAAGATAAACTTACTGACAGGTTTTTTGCTTGAGTTAAAGTGAGTGAAGATGAATTTATTGACGCATTTTGTGCTTAAATTAAAGATGATGATGAAGATCATTAGGGCGAAGTTCTTATAGTGCTTCTTTGCTAAAAATAAAAATGATGATAAAGATAATAAGGATTAACTAATAGAAGTGTTTCTTTTCATGAATTAAAGAAGAACTTATTGACGTTTTTTTCTCGAGTTGAAGAAGATGATGAAGATGATAAAGCTTAACTTTTTGACGTTTTATTTATGATGATGAGAAAGATAATGATGATTAACTTATTCACATGTTTTTTCGTTGGAACAAAAGGTAGTTATTGAGAGTATAAAAATGATAAAGATGAACTTATTGAGTGCTTGACGATGATTAAGATGTACTTAATAACTTTGCTTAAATTAGAGTTGATCGTAATGAAGATAAGATACGTTTCCTTAAATACAAATATTGAATTTTCTTAAAGCGATTAAAAACGTTCATAGATTAACATTCCTATTAAGTGAGAGTCAAGGAATTCATCACAACCAAAGTATGTATTATAATACTCTCTTATAGATACCCTAATACGATGTGCAGTTGACGTTGTTATATTTTCCTAAGCAGAGCTTAGTGGAAAGGAGATTGTTGAAAGCTGGTTTTGTTTGTCTTGGTATTCGAATGGCTTTAGATTTGATATCTCAAGAAATTTCAAAACTAATGGTTTGTCGACTCTATGTAAACTATCCTATAACAACTCATTCACGTTTTGAAGGTTGACCACTGAGTTTGAGAATTGTCACGACCTTTGCGTTATGTGGTCTACCCTGTTTTGACATTTTGACATGAGAATGGCTTTGCAAGCAGCAGGATGTCAGCCATACGATCGTGCATAGGTTTTTTCGGCTTGTAAGCCGCACCTTAGCTGGGGAACCTAGTGGTGTAAGAAATACATCGATGCATTAAAAAACATCTATAGTTGGCTAGTAATTTTCCGATGTTATCCGATGTTCCCGTAGAGCTGAAAGTGCCATCTAAAAGGTTATTCACAGAAGAAGGCCAAACTTGTAGGGAAATTTATTGCTGCCGGAATGCTTATCAAAACTTTTGTTTACATAATTTAGCATATATCTATTTGTTCTGTTGTAGAGAGTATCTAGAAGTCTTCTTGTGTTCACATAGCTTTAGTTTTACTTATTAAGTATTACATATCGAAGATTTCTTCTATAATAAAAAGTACAATTTTCAAATACAAAACATAGGAAAGACATCGATGCATCGACCTACATCGATGTCCATTGTCGTTGGACTCAGCGATGCAAAATATCGATGTGTTGGTCTGGATTAACATCACTAGAGTAACCTGCTAATCATATATATTGCCAACTCCGATTCGAATTCAGATTGCTCGAAAAAAGCTCTGCAATCGAAATCGAATTCGAAATTGCGAATAGAAATAAATCAAAGTGTTTGTAGTAGAAACAAAAAACTATTTTGTATTTGCTACCTTAAAAAAAAACTAAAGCACAACAACTCCAAAAACTTGATTCTGCTTGTGTGGCAGACCCATCTGAAGCTGAAGTTCAGTTCGCACGGCAATTGAAAATGCATAGGAAAAAAAAAACAATTAGGAAAAAAAGAAAATAATCAGACTTGGAAAAGTCTAAGCAACAAGTAAAACAGAAACAACAACACGGCAACAGCTGGCAGACACTTGAGCAACAAAAACGACAACAACGACAACAGCAACAATGCTGGCAATGACAGGCATGTTGAAGACGCGCAGCCGTCGCCACTTCTGCTGGGCAACAACCCAAAGAAAGAAATGCAACACAACAACAACAACAGGAAAAGAGTATACAAAAAAAGTACTTTCTTTCTTAATAAGATGCGCATTTCGCATTGCCAACTGTGCGTTCAAGTCGAGCTACAAGTAACTGCAACTGGGACTGGGACTGAGGCTTGGCTCTTGCTCTTTCCCGCTCTAAATGGGTTTGCCTTGCAGCCTTCCCAGACAACTGGCGGCAAGTTAATTTGCTGCCACGAACTTGCTCTAATGCATGCAACACACACGACGCTGAAGATGACGCCAACTTTGTAGGCGACGCAGCAGCTGCAACGCAACGACAACAATTTCTGGCAAATAGTTGCGCTTATCTCTACAAGAACAACAACAACAACAACAGCGACAACATTAACAGTGACACAAAAAGTGAGTTTTGGGAAATGGCAAAGTAGCACAAAGGTTGCCTACTGCCTGCCTGGCAGTGGCGCAGAGGCCTTCTTTTTCTTCCAGTCAGTCAGGTGTTGAAAATATGCTGACTGCAAATTTGTGAGGGTGTCTCTCTAGACTACACAATGTAGCACGAAAAGCTGCTGCTCAGATAAGCTAAGGTGGCAGTAGAAGAAGTCGCCGCAGTGGCAGTGAATGGGGCTTTTGGGTTAGTCGGTTGTTGGGGTCAGACAGTTACACTTAAGATGCAGATATGCTTACAGATGTGCGTAGGAGACATTTAAATGCTTGACAAGTTAGGAAAGTGTTGGAAAGGCGTAAAAGGGACTGTGTGGGATGTCAGAAGTAAGTGCAAGTTGCACATTTTCTAAAAAAAAAGTGAAGAACTTTTTTTTAAGAAATAATTTTGGCCAAATTTGCATGCTTTGGCCATAGCATTGGATTTCATCACTGATATTTATTGAAGCACAGCTTCTAAACGCTTTATAACGCATTCTTCAATGGCCTGATGGTCCATATAAAGATTTTGAACTGAAATTGGTTGAATATCCAAATTGCAACTGGTTAATGCTGCGTATGAGAAGCTGTTGCGGGGTTGCAATCTTTTACTATTTAACATGTTTGGCTGTTGGTGGGTCTGCCCTGCAGCTCCAGTTGGAGTAGCCAGTGGCCTTCTCCGTTCAGGGTTTTCCGTGTGGTCGTCCTGGCACTAAGCACATGTGGGGGGGTCTTTGGGCTTTTGACAGCCCAAACAACATTCACATGTCGATTACATTTGTTGCAGAAGCTTTAGGGGCTGTTCAGAAATGACGTTACCACCGAGAGGGGGAATCAATCATCAAATTGTGACTATTTGTGGCAATGGGGTAGGGGTGGTTTTCCGTAAGCGTGACATCACAATTAAAAATCTTCAACATTTTGATGACGTCATTTATGATCAGCCCCTTAGGACATACGAACACTTGGTGTTGGTTGTATTCCATCTGGTCGTCATTATAACGCTGGCGCTAGTTCTGAAAAACCTTTTTGCTGTTTGTAGCTGGTAACAAATCGACAAAGAATATAGACATAGGAGCTTTCTGAAGACACGATTTCCCATTGTAAATGTGCTTCATTTCATCTCCTATGTCGAGCTAAAGCGGTGTAAGTTCTTAATAGCCGCTTTGTGCCTAACCTGACCCTTCTCTGTAAGGACTTTCACCAGCGATATTCCATCGCGTTCAGATTTATAGTGGAACGCTTCCGCTTAGAATCACGTTGGGCCAACCCTGACAGCAAGTCGCATTTCCGTATCGTGCGCACCATAACCATATATATTATGTAAGGCAAGGGCATATTTAAGGGGGTCTTATGAAAATAAAAATAGGTGTTATGCTTAACTTAAAATACGCAGTGAACCGCTCGTGATAAGCTGGCCAACCTTAACGACATTCCCCTAAATACTTTTTATGATTGTTGCTAGTTTTAGCAAGTTAATCTAAATATATATATGCGCTAAGCAAAATTTCAGTGTGGTACCGATAACTTCGCAATAACCCAACCTTTTCAGGTGAAACCTATACCATTCGAAAGACAAAAGGCTTGCGGGTTGCAGAATGTAAGTTTTACCAGGATAAGTTGCGTTTTAGGCAGGTAACAATTGATGTGAAGTAAAAAACAACAACAACAAAACACACAAATGTTGTTAATTCGTGTTTTATTTTTTTCCTTCGTAATCAGTTGTTATGAGAGTGTGTATTAAGACTAGTATAGATATTAGCCTGATTTCCCATGAATTCGTGCTTTAGAGCTTTTCTTACACTGAGTGTTTATGTGCAAAACACTACCACTATGTTATATTATAGTAATTTGCTTAAATAAGTTTAGTTAGATTGTAGAATTTTATAACTTATTTAACCTTACAAATGCGTTTTTGCGCTAAACATATGAAAGCAATTTATCAACTTTAATTAGAATTGTGTAAAACTATATAAACAACAACTAGCTAGAACATTTCATGTCCATGGCCATGACCATGTCCAAATATGGTAGTTCAGTTCCCAAAGCATTACATAAATCAATGCTTAGTTCCAGACTCATGCACAAAAGTGCTTCCCATTTCCCATTAGAAATGATGTAATAAGTTTTTAATTAAGTCACGCAAAATTTACGCTTACCTTTGATACGAACCATCTTCTATTTCTTCTGCTTCTAATTAGCGCCAGACCTTAAGTCCAGCACAATTCCCGGCCATATAATTATGTAAACAAGGAAGCGAATTAGTCACTAATCAAAAATGAAAAGCGTGCAGGTTTTAATACACTTCGTATTTCTTCGTTCTGTATTTGGCATTTGTGATTTTTGTTTGTTGTTTTTTGTGTCTTGACGCTTGTATCTTGGTGCGTAATTAGGTAGAAGCGACTTGAACAAAACTTTTACTTTAAAGACGTCGTCATTGAAGCTCCAATCAGTTTCAATGTTGTTATGGCTTGTAATCGTTGTTGTTGTTGTTTTTGTTGCAGTTGTTGCAGTTGTTGTAGATGTTGTAGTTGTTGCTTCTGTTGGCATTGCTTCCTTGCCGGTCATAAAACAGAGGAAATGCCCAACAGGCAAAATAAAACAAAACAGCAACAGCAAAAAATGCAGTAATAACCTTCAATGTGGCAGCAACAAAAACAACAACAACAACTGCAACAACTGCAACAACTGCAATTGCAACTGCTGCAACTTCGCCTTAACATTCAAAACAGGCAACAAGCAACAGGCAACAGCAACAACAACAAAAACTACAAAAAATGCAGTTAATAATTTCCACGGCAGTTTTTCTTGTTGAAGTTTTATTTTTATGCTTATTTTTTATGTATACACTTGTAGCGGGTGTATTAGCTGTGTAATAAAGTTAGCAGGAAGTCTGAAAAAGAGCTATTAAATAGGTTTCTATTATCTTAAGTGTTATCAAGAAAATGAGCAGTTGCACCGAGCATTCGTTTATATACAAATTATACATTTAAGTAGTAATTTCTTACGCTTAAAATTCTATTCGAAGACGATTTCTTTTTTATGCATTTATTATGCCTTTTTTGAGCTTTTCCTAATGTAAATATAATGTATACGCCCTGTGCTAGAGTTTTCGGCCACTTTATCCAAATTGAAATGAACTTCTTTGAAGCGAGCTTGTTCTTCAACAGCAGAGAATAATGCATATTTTCGAAAGAAATGCTTTGGTTTGCGCTTAACAAATCACGCAAGCAGCTTCGAAGATCTGCCAGACACAGATTTAGAGTTAGAGTCAATGAGATTTCAGAGTTCGCAAATAACAGGCTGCTTACTGAAAACCCGAAAAAAATTATGAGCTTGTGTCCTCGGCTTTGTGTTTATGGTTGAACAAAAATTCTGACCGCTCTTATATTCCTAAAAGAACGAAAAAAATTAATTTAAAAAATTAAAAAATTTGACAAATTAGCAAAAATTTGTGTTTTTAAAAAAAAAAAAAATAGTTTCAACAGTCAAGATCCTGTTAAGATAGGTAATCACAACTGTTTTGACTTTATTTATGAAAATCTAAAGTTTAAATATTTCGAATAGTAGCATTATTTTCTTCTTAACTGGCCTTAACAACCCGGCACTGGGTTACGGCCTGATGTATTTCTTTCGTTGGAATTTAAGTTTTACGTGGTGGGTCCCAAACCATACGCAAAGCCCTCTTAAGGCCAGGTGTGGCTCTCCTGGTCTCGAAAGAACTCAGTGTCATTGTTAGCCGCCTCATACGATAAGCTTTGACCTGCTGAGGTGGTATTCTCTAACCCGCTCACCACACGGGGAAGCATTATCACAAAAATGAAAATGTTCTAATATCTATCTAATATAAGATAGTACTTTTCAACCGGAGCCGGAGTTCTCAATAAGGCTTTCCATCGACGGTACCCATGAAATAACCCAAAAGGGTATAAAAGAAAACGTCTGCATCATTCCCACACTGGATTTTCCGGATTTTCATACTGCGACTCTGACAGAAATTATGTACTTCTTGACTTGAGAATTAATAAGTACACAATGAACCCCTAAACCCTTACCGCAGCAAGTTTAGCAATGCTCATAACAAGAGTCGCAACATTTTGTTATGCCTGAAGAGTATTGAAACTTCGTTGAGTCACAGTCAACTTTACTTGCTGCTTTTGAATTTTGCATACCGCCAGCAAGTGGCCAAAAACAAAGAGCGCGAGACCGAAAAGCGGCAATGAATGGCGTCAACTTGTGCGGAAATCAAGTTTGTCGCTTAAGTCTTTTGTTATGCTGCAACTTTTTAAGCCAAAAGATGCGTTGCTTCGTTTTGTGTTAATTGAAAATGAAAGTGCAAATATGCAAGATAAATGAAAATTGCTGCGAAAATCATAAATATAAAATGATAATCAATGACAGCAGTTTTTACAAAGAGCCCAATTGGGTTGGTCCACGGTCCACGGTCCACGCTGGACTTTCTTTATGGCCGAGTCTGAGTATTCAACTCTCTCAGCTTTGTCTTTTTTTGTTTGTTTTGATTTCCGCATCGCTTGGTACAACTGCAACAACAACAACGTTCAATTACTAATGAAAGTGCTGTGAACGAAACTGAAAATAATGAAAATGGTTTTTCTGGGGCGGCAAAGGGTGGCAACACGCCTTGCGTTTGCTGCCTCAACGCTCAATAATAATAATTTCTTATATGCGCTCTTTGGCTTTTTGCTTGGATTGAGGAAAAATTGCAAGTCTGCTAATTTGCGGCAAATAAACGACGGCCAAATAATATACAATTAATATCTGGTCTTAGTCGTTTTGGCGGTCATCGTAGTACGTAGTACTAGCCAAACTTGCCAGACTTGCCAGACTTTCCTTTGGCACAGTGGGCAACGCCCACACGCACTAAGCGTTGTTGTTGTCGTTGTTGCTGTTGGGCAATTTTGCACTGTGATCGGCAAATTATGAAGTGCCAAAGAAACCATTTAAACGATTTAATGCCAGGCTGCAGTTGCGCCAGCCGCTCATAAATAAACAGATAGAGCAAAAGTTACAGCGGTTTCGGTTGCGCACAGCGCACAAAGGAGTTGGCCTCGTGATGGTGGTCCCTTGATGGCCGCCAAGTGCCTCAATTTTGTATGCTTGCTGCTGATTTTTTGCGTGCGTTAACACAAATTGTTGTGCCACAGTTGAGGCACATGTTGAGCCAAGTTATCAGAGATTTTTGCAACAATGTTGCAGCGGAAGTTGTCTGTGTTATATGGCAGTGTCTGTCGCTCTCTCGCTCGCTCACTCTGTGTGTGTGTGTGCAACAAAAGACATGGGCAACGCTGCTGCTTCATTTGATTAACAATTTTTATACACTGTACACAAAGTGTAAAAAGGGAATTATAGATTTGTGGAATGTATGTAACAGGCAGAATGCCACGGCTCCGGCAGACCATATGGACAAAAATGGTCAGGAGCAATAGTCGAGCGATATAGACATGTCCGTCTGTCCGTCCTTCCGTATGAACGTCTAGATAACAGACCCCATAAGCGGTAGAGGCACAAAAATTTACCAAAAGATGCGCATTTACACCGAAAAGATGAAGTATGTCGAATCAAGTCGATATCTTTCCCCTGTGATATATTTTTGCGGTTTACAGCCGGTCCATTCAATCTATCATCTCAAAATTCGACAATTTCAAAAATGATCGAAATCGGATAAATACATCAAAAGTTATAGTCAGAAATTGGTGTCGTGACTCGTGGCCCAAGAATACTGGAGTTAAGGGCATAAAAGTAATTTTTGCCCCCACTTCCCCCCAATAGGAAAACTTGTCAATTGGAACTTCCCAATAGGAAAATGCTTACAGTCATATTAAACTTGTAAAAAGAGACATAAAAGAAAATACTTTTGTTCCCATTTTACCGTATGCTGGATTTAGTGCTTATGGAGGAAAATAGGGTACAGGGTATTCTACTGTCGGGTACCGTCCCGACTGTCTGCATTAAATTTTTATTATTATTATTGTTGTTGTCTGTTGCTTGCATAAAGTGAAATCTATACGAAATGAGCAGCAATTCCATTTCCACTCGCATTCTATACACACACACACACACATATAATGCAAAGGTCTGACAGGTTCAATACTCTATTTCTGCCCCGTTGTGAGTCCGTCGACTGCATGGCAAATCAATTTGTGTGCAACAGCTGCGCGTGGTAACTATTAATAATTGTTTACAAAAATATCACAGAGACATCTATACAATGTCTATTGTAGTCGCTTTTCTAATACACATTTTCAGTCTACAATGTTTTGTCAAGTGTAGCAAATGTTTTTTGGCTTGCAATTTTCTATGGCACGTCCACAACTTTTAATTTGCTTTCTTTTCTTCATTTCGTTTGACTATTTGTGAGTTATGATTGTTGCTGCAACAACTGCAAAAGTCTTGAACTCATTCATGCGCATAGCATGAATCAAGTGTTAAAATGAAGCAAACAACAACAACAACAGAAATCAGCCACAGCTCAGCGGTTGCTCCAATGACTCCACACTACTCACTTGTGCCACACACACATATGGTCACATTCAGAGATACAATATGCTCACGCAGCAGTCAGTCATCATACATAGCGTCAGGCCTGAATTCAACCCATCTCTCTTCACTTTGCTACACTTTTCTTTTTTCTACTCTTTGTTTTCCTTCTATGCATTAGGCGCTAATTGCGCAAGACAACATACATACAATCCAACAATATCCATAGATATTTACAAGTCTTCTGACATACCATTTGGGGATTTGGTTGCCGGAACGCTGCTGGCTGTCAAAACGAAAGCTTTGCCGTAAGCTGGAAGCTTGGCCGATGATCTATTATGTTATTGCCGTTGGTTGCTGCGCCTCAATATGTATGTATCTACTGATTATTAGGCGCATCTTAATTGAATTAACACCCTGTGCGGTTGTTGTGTGCGGGCACCCAAATGCTGCATGTGTGTGTGTAACACGCGTTGGGCATCTCTTGGTTCAATACACGGTGAGAAAACCCGGAAACATAGTAGCAAAGGGCTTGTCTTTGGTTCAACCCAAAGAACATGAATGAAAATTCTACGCATTTTATAGAGTAAATTGAGCGGTTACAATCTAAAGTACAATAAAATAACGCGGTAGAGCTTCTTCAATCATAAATCAGACATGGTAAACAATTTAATAACCTTTATGATTGCATTTTCCATGAAGTACATTGAAAATCTCGATTTATGAACTGTTTTCAAGAGTTGACGTAAGTGAATTTAGAATGTGTCTTGATTCAAATCAACATACTTACTTCTTACTTATTTAACTGGCCATAACAACCTGTTACCGGGTTACGGCCTGAGGTAAAGCTCTCCTCCAGGCGTCTCTGCTTTGCGCGCGCCTTCTCCAATTGGTGATACCAAATGCAGCTAAGGAAGGGTACACCTCTACCTGCCCTTTCGTCGCCTCCCTTCCACACTTCATCCATACGCACAACATGACTTAACCAGCGGAGCCGCTGGGTTCAAATCAACATACAGAATGCGCTAATCCAATATGTTTCCTAGAAAGCAACTCAGTGACTGATAAGTTTCTTCTGCTTTACTATGGCCTGATGTAGAGCAATCCTGCAGGCGCTTCTGCATCACGTGCTTCTTCTCCAATCGGCGATAACAAAAGTAGCTAGTGCAGTCACTGGTGCTGCCAAGATAGACGAAATCCTGGTGTCAAATTGACTCCTCACAGTATAGGTGGTTTGAGATTGGGCATAGAAATAGGTTAGAGTTTGGCATTAGTAGTACATGTTTGATAGTGCAGAGCAAGGGATAGATATAGTTAGGAGAAAGTGGACTCTGTCAGATAGGCATTAGGATATAGGCAGAAAAATATTGCTAGGCGCTTTAGATGACGTTTTAGTTAGATATTAGCGATAGTTTTTGGCGAGTTTTTCCTTCAATACACGCAAAGGCAGGGTAACTGCTCGCTTAGTAGCACCAATTGCTACCATTTGCATAGATGCGTAACTGGACATAGTTCAATATTATTCGGCTCTTTCGCAACACATCGCAAAGTTGAAGAGGTTATCTAAAAACTCGGTCAGTATCAAAAGTATCGAAGAGGTTATTTTCTATCTTGACGAAGCTGCGCGTGTTGCTTAACAGCATACTGCGATCCCTCAACGGGCTAACACATAATTGATAAGCTTACCAAATTTAAAAAAACTCTTAAAGTGTAAAACTTGGCAAACTTGTGTCAACATAATTTAAGCCCAAGTTAACTTTACGATGGATTACAGCATTTCACTTTACAGCTCAATTGTTGAATTGACTCTCAGCTTACATACTTTTATGTAAGTATATAAGCGAGTATGTTGCTAACCCCATTACAATTTATAATGTAATCAAACAAAATGAATATATTTTCGCTCAAAGTGCCCGAGCTGCATAACTCGTCGCACTTGAAGTCACTTTAAGACGCCTGTTGGCGGATTACTCATACGCCACGTTGTAGAAACAACGACGTAAGCATAACAGACGGCTTGGCTAGACTTGTGGCTGGCATTTTTCCACTTCAATTATGGTTTCAATTTGTTACTCATTAAAGCCGCATGGCAAAATATATATAGGTATGTATGTATGCAGCTTGCCCCAGCCGCAACTTACTCAAAAATACAAATACAACTGTTGATAAATACTTACCTGCATTTACAGTTAGTGTTGATGTGTTTTTTGTTGTCTTTGTTATGCAAGCGACTTCAAGAGGCACGCGACTCTGCATGCCTCAAGCCTAAGTTTAGTAGTCCAAAAATATATATATGATTGTGTTAAGTAGTCATTAGTTTAAAAAGTTCGAGATTGAAAAGAGCTGGAACTGAACTGGTTCGCTTTGGTATACACTATGAACTTGTGATGTAAATCTTGATCAAATCATCGATGTTTACCATCGCAGGGCGCATCGACAATGGACATCTATGTAGGTCGATGCAACGGACTAAAAACCTCGATGCATCCATGGTTTTCCGATGTTTTATATTTACAAATTTTGTTTACGAAATATGTGTAACTAAAGCTATCTGAACATAAGAAGATTTCTAGATACTATATAATACAGACCAATAGATATACAAATTTATTATGTCAGCACAAAAGTTTTGATAACCGTCCCCTTAGCAGTCTATTTCGATGAGAGTTTTGCCTTTGAATAAACTTTAAGATGACACTCTCAATTCTTGTTCTAATTTAAGTTTCTTTCTTTGGCATGATCTTGAATAATAATAACAAAGAGTATCGAAAGTAACTTACTTTCGATAGTCTTCGAATAATAAGTTGACGTAAGAGATGGTGAAATGTTCGATGATTTTAAAAATAACGATGTTTTGCCGATGCATCGTATATTTGAGAACATCGGAAAATGACAGGCCAACCATCGATGTATTTTTTACACCACTACTATGAACACTTAAACATATGGCGTTGTTCATAAATGACATGGTCAATGCGATTTTAAAGATTGTGAAACCCTTCCTCCGTCACTTTTTCGCAAATTATGACATTGATTCAATGTCGCCCAATGTCACGTCATTGTAATCGTAAAGTGTAAATTGTAAAGCAACAAAAAAAAAACTCTACTTTGTTTTACTAAATTACTAAGAGTAACGTCACTGTTTGTAATATCCCCTTCCTTTTTGGTAGTGAAGTCATGCATGAACAGTCCCTAACTGACATTATAAAGACAAAAGTAAGTGGAAGTACTTTGGCATTACTTCGCTTAACTTAAGGGTTAAGTTCAAATCCAGCTGAATTTTACTTCATTTCTATCGCTAAGGAAAGCATTTTGAAGCGTAATTTCTTTATATATATAACAGTTACTGTTTTTATTATAAAACGAATTTCTTTGTGTTTAATTAGTATTCATTTGTTAAAACTAAAAGAATAAGGTATATGCGTAGTTTTCACTTGGTTGCTAATGAAACAATCAATATTGTGACAGACTTTTGAAAGTATTAACATCATTGTTTAGAAAATAAAAGCAGCTTCAACAGTTCCTACATTTCCAAATGTTAGGAGTGTCTCTACGTTAAAGCTATACCTTTCGAAGATGACTCGTGCAATGCAAAGAAGCCAAGCGATACGAAAATAATAGATGGTGTTATGGGAGCTCCTGGAGCGTCAGAAGCTCAAAGTATCGAAAGCAACTAGGTAGAACTTTAAGCTACGAAATCGAGTTAGTAGTGATTGATGAACTATGTTCTACTAGAGCTTGAGAAACCGAAGAGGTTTGCAAGGACTGAAATGAAGGTACTGCGATGCTGCTTTGACAACAGAGCTTCAATCACCTTCAAGTGGGATATGATGTAATGCGTTAATATGCTTTTGAATTTGTCTAAAAGAAAGGTCTGCCTATCGTAGGGACTTCGAAGTGGAGGTTTGACAAAGCCTGCAGTTTGCTTTAGTCAAAAACTTATTGTTTTTGAGATGATAACTACTTGGCAGCTGTTCATAAATGGCGTCACTAGGACCGATAAATGTTAACCATTATAATTTTTCCGAACTAACCAATTAAAACCGTTGTATTTATACCGGTACGGTTTCGGTTTATTTTCCCCTTGATAGCATACACATTTTTTTATGTTGTGTTTTACGTTACGTCATTCTGTGAAGCATTATCATCTACCTCGCACAGTGGGGCCAAACTGACTTCTTATCGGAAACATTCAGCAACCCCTTCTCTCCCTTCAGTAGTGACGTAATTTATGAACAGCCACTTGTGACATATGTTGAAGTCCCACGATGTCTTCTTTGGTCTACCGAACTTTTCAGCCAAAGAAACGCAAGCACATGATCCCAGAGAAGTATTAGAGTCCGAAAGTGTAAAAGCTTGATTCATGTCATGGTCAAAACGGAAAAGGGTTCTAAAGCTACCAAGTAGCTGGAGTAACCGATTCTAGTAAACTCATCCATCGATTTGTTCCTTGTGGCAATAAAAACTACTTCTTAAGATACACAAACTCTAGAAAGAACACATTTATATGCGATTAAAAAGAAACTATAACTTAACAAAATGCATTCATGTAGCTTTTATATATATATTTAATCCAAATAACAATAGTTATTACTCCGTACTCAGTCAGTACTAAAAGTACAGTCTTCAATTTGCATTTGTTTATGGATCCATTTGGACTTTGCAAACCTAACGTAATGCTGAAGACACCTTGACCACTTTTCGTTGTTGTTGTTTGTAAACATTTCACATTTGATTTCATGTGCAATACAATTTCCTCATACGCCAAGAGTTTCAAGTTTCATTAACCAAAAGGTAAAAGTTGCAGTTGTAGTTAAACTTCCGCATGGCGGTTATAACATTGGGTCTCGGTTTAGGTTTGGGCTTGTGTATCTGGGCCCATAAATTTTTCTCACGCACTTTAACACCATTTAAATGATAACAATCGGCAATGAGAGTGGCTGCTGGCCCTGCCAGGCAAAGTTCGTGCAATGCCACTTGCCACTTGCCACAATGTGGCAGACGCAATCGATGTTGCCGCTTTCGAAAACGATAAGCCAAGTCCAAGCAACAATCGGTCGTTTACTTATGGCTGGTGAAGGTGGCGCTGTCTGTGGTTGTATCTTGGCCACAACGACTGTAACGGGTACTGGCTTTTGGCGTGTAACAAAAAAATGCAGGAAAAAGTACACACACACACACACACACACACACAGAGACTGTTGTTGAACACAGATACAGGTACCATACAGTTACAAAGAAGCCGCCGTGTAATAATCGAAGGAGAAAGTAAACGTCGTCAGCTTCAATGTTGAAAATGTTGCAAAGAAAGCAGCTACAACAAAAAAAAAAAATGAGAAAAAATCAGCAACAAAAAAGGCCAACAACAATAACAAGAAAGCATTTAAGCTGCTTTTGGTCTTGCCTGCTGCCGGACAGGAAGTGTATTAGCATTTGGCTTCAGTTATCACTTGGCTACAAATTGCCGCCAACATTCCAATCAAATCTGCTATGAAATCAATAAGCCCATTCAAGGCACTTGCAACATGTTGCACAGTTGCGACTAGCAATACCCTACGCCTACCTTTCTCTAGCCGCAATTCGCTACATACAAATAACTCTGCACTGAGAGAAATATGATGCTATGAAAACAAGAATATGCGTTAAAGTCATTAACCTTTAAATATAGCAAATCACAAACACAAACCGGTTGAAGCAGACTTCTATATATACCTTTATGGCAAAGGTAGGTGAATGTTGTCAGGGTCGGTCCGTCGCCTTGTAGCGAACTTTGTTTGGGTCAGTAAAAACAACTAAAAGAACACGAACTTTAAACGATGATTTAGAGTAGGGAAATTTACACGGACCAAGCGAATGTCGTCAGGGTCGGTCCATCGCCTTGTAGCGCACTTTGTTTGGTACTTGGGTCAGTAACACAACAGGACAGGAACTCTTAATGATGATTTAGAGTAGGGAAATTTACACGGACCAACT
Source organism: Chymomyza caudatula (assembly GCA_035041775.1). Lineage (NCBI taxonomy): Eukaryota > Metazoa > Arthropoda > Insecta > Diptera > Drosophilidae > Chymomyza > Chymomyza caudatula. The sequence continues at coordinate 4,248,811 of JAWNKW010000032.1, read as the reverse complement.
TTGATGACAAATCGTACTATTTGGTACCTTTCAACGCAACTGCTTCTCATATTTTGCTAATCCGTGTTTATTCAAAAGTTCAAAAGTTAGGATAAGGGATAAGGTTCTCGCTTTCCAAAACTTACGTTCTTAACGCGAAACTCAAACAGCTCATAATCTTATACGCAAAACTTTGCATAGCTTCAAGTCTACGGACACTTTCTTGCACAATATTCATCCACATCGATAATGCAAGCATTCTCCGTCGATTATGTTGAAAACTTTACAGAAAGCTTTTGGTTTGAGGGTTTATAAAGTCCAGTTGGCTCATTATCTATAACCATATAACTATCACGTTCTTTTGCGAATTAGGCATTTGAAGATTGAAGAGCTGCAGGTTCTATGGTTTAGAAAAAACTTCTTCGTGTTACACGAAGCGAAATTTTCAAGCGAGGCCGTGTTATTTGTACCTCGCAGCGTTTGTAGGTACGGTAATATTGCCCGTAAGTTGTCGCGACTGCAATCCTGTGCGACTTGTTTCATATTAAAATGCATTCTAATATCAAGCTCGATTTTGTGATTGATTTTTTCACTTTCTCACCTGAAAACGTCGTTTCGTGTAAGAAGCGCCTTATAAATAATGAATTCAGGAAGATTTCTTAAGATTTTGAGCGATTGCCTCTTCAAATTTAGTAAACCATTCCCATTCCAATGTGACGTCACAAATCGTTATAGGTAACTTGTATTTAAGTGCATTCTTTGATTTTGCTATAGTGACGTCACTTTTTTGGAACACTTACATGCTTCATCGTTGATGACCCCCTCTCAGTGGTCCATTCATTTATAAACAATCCTGCTGGGTATTCGCGTTTCGAGAATTTGCGTCGTTTTTAATTCGCAATATCTCAAAAACTTGCTTAATTGGGAATCAGGTATCCCAAGCGCTTTAAAGATAACAAGTTTAAAAACTATAGGACTTCCAACATTTCGCTCAGCAGTTTCAGTGGAGTATTTCGCTTATAAGGGCGAATTTTTTTCAGTGTAGCCGTACAGCTACATGAATGAATGATAAATTTGCAGCAGTAACGGCCGCATATATGCCGCTATGTGCTGTGTATTGCTCGACACGGCCCCCGCTGTGTCTTTCACTCCCTGCCACAAACAAAAAACTTATGCGCATAATTTTGCTTTAATTTCATTTTTCTCGCATGCGATTTTTTTGTTGTCGCTGCTGCTGCCGCTGCCGTTGCGATCGTTGCGCGTATTTTTCAATTTCAAATCCGTTTGCTGCAACAGCAGCAGCAGCAGCAGCAGCCGTGGCAGCAAATGTGAATGCACCTGAGTAGCTGCACGTCTGCACTTGCTCGGATCGGTTGCACGGTTGTTCAGTTGCCCAGTTGCCCAGTTGACCGGCTGGCTGCCCAGACGATCGATTGCCAGCCTGATTGTCCGCCTTGTCCGGCGAGTCTCTCACATGTGAGTCTAACATGTGGCTACATGGAGATTGCATGAAGCTATGGCTATTTATTACTTCACTTTTCGGTTGCAAATGCAAATGCCATTGATTTTGTTTGCATGATTATGCCGACGACAGCTGGCGAGGAGTTGGAGTTGCAGTTGGAGTAGCAAAAGGACAACGACTGCCAATTGAAAGTTTTGTTAAGAAATACCAAAATTATGAAAAGCCAAGTTCGTTGACTTTATGCACATTAGACAGCCAAAATGCTGCCTTTGCTACTAGCTTTTAGCCTGGCCAAGCGTATTAACCGTTAAATGAGACTAGCGCGTGCGCAGCCATAAACCAGTTCAGCTGACAACTAAATTCATTGACAAGGTCACTTCCGTCACACACACACACACACGCATCACAATGTATATCGATAACTATGTTATCGTGGGTGTTGTTCACCTTTTGAGTAGCTGTTTTGCCGCTCGTTTAGCTAAATGTATCTACATCTAGCGGCACATATGTATGTAGCTCCATTGTTGTCATATCTATGCCCAAGCTTTTGGCTTAATTGTCAAGGTGCTTGCCACTCCGCTTGCTGCTGTCACAATTAGCGAATTTCAAGCTGAAAACTGGGTCAACTTGGCGTGCTCAAAAAAATACAACAACAAAAAGACGACAACTACTCCTTCAATCTTGCTGCTCTCGCTCCATATGTCAGTTTAATGGATACTTTTTGCGTTGACCTGCGCACAGTGCCAAACTTAGAGCCAACTATGTTTTGGCCAACTTAGCAGCAAGCCTTGGGGGTATATTTATGTTTGCCATCATTGCAATCATTGCATTGACATATGCCTTGGATTGTGGGTTTGATGGCACTGCCACGGGCACTGGAACTGCCAATTCGTTGTTTGACTTTGACTTCAGTTTGGAGTGCGCTTCAATTGAGTCTGACGTTGATGACTTGAGAAGTAAACAGAAATTACACAATAATGGGGTTTAAATAGCTATTAAGTCAAATTTGCTTACAGCTAGATATGTGTGGAACTGCAGCTTAAAAAATGCTTATTTATTTTTTTTATATTATTAAACTAAAAAAATCTTTCTTTTTTGTATTTGCAGGTATGTACTGAAACGTTTTATCACATATGAACATAAATTTCAAGTCCAAGTTCTGAGTAAGTTTGTGAATATACATTAGCATTGGCGACTTTTGAAAGTCCATGAGCGATTACTGTTCTGGAATGCTATAATTTAATTGTGATTTCAATTTCATAACACATAGTTTCCGCTTGTTCCAACATAACCTTGAAACAGTAAAAGTTAAACACTGATTTTTCTACGCAATCAGTCATTTTGCTCGTCTATAATTCTCCTTGATTCTCATATGTATTACTTATGCGCTGTAGCAGTAAAGGAAAAAATAAATGGTAAACAGAGCAGAAGGATCTATCTACCTTTTAAAAGCACTGGGGTCTGGGGTGAGCAAAGTGAGCAGTAGCCGGAGCCCCCTGCTTCTTCTTGTCTGTGTCTTTGACTGGTCTGTTTTGTCGAAACAGACCTGGCGGTCTAAACTTAAGTTGCGAAGCTTGCTCAGGGATGTGCCAGAAATCGTTTTCAACCCAAAAACGTTTTAAACCGATTTCCAATCAAAAAATATAGCGTCAACATGCCACAAATATATCTGATCGACGGACTTATTAAGAAAATTCAAATACAACTTAAGGCAAAACCATCTAGAGATTTCCAGCACACCCCTGACTATGATAATTCTACAATCAACCGCTGAAAACGCCATGGAGTTTGTCAATAGAAAACTTAAAGGTTATCATCGCTGTTTCGATGACTTTCAGAGTCCCGAAAAAGTGGTTCTTTAGCTCTTGCTTGATTCTCGGGGAAAGTAAGTATCCGGTGTTGTCAAGTCTGTGCTGTGAGTCGAATTTCCCTTTGCTGTAAGAAGTCAATCGAGGTCTTATTATAATCAGCCTTCTGTTTATCGGAAATCATGCCCAAATTCTCGATAACAATGCGATATTATACTCATCTATAGTATTTTAAGACTCAGGCTTCGCACAGTGTGACCTTCTAAATTCTTAAAAGTCTCTCACAAAAATTAAAATGCATTCTAATATGAAGCAATCGCATAGATTTACAGGCGAGACAACTTACGGGCGATTTTACCGTACCGTGCAAACGGTGCGAGATATAATCAATTCGGAAAATCAATATGGAAAACCTTTGTTACATGCATTTTAAATTTGGGAAATATCATTTCTTCTTTAAAAGTTAGATTTTTGCCCATAAGAATACAAATGGCTCCAATGTGTGTCGATCAGAGTTCAATATGTCACTTACTTTCTTCATATTTTGTACGGAATGTGAAGTTAACGAGTGTAAAGAGCAGTATTTGTGCTCTGCGTCCGCTCTTCCCTGCCGGAACATGGTATTATCAGTATAAGCCTCCCTAAGCAGGACAACGATCTCAGCGTCTTTGGTTCGAACTGTGGAACAGCCTGCAGGCAACTGTCGTGTCTATCATTGGGTTCCATAAACACACTGCCGCGTTTCCCAACAGACAGAATCTGTACAGCAACGAGCAAGTATTTCTTTTCAAAATGGCAGAACAAAAGCATTGTTATTACCAGACAAACATAAAAGTTAGCACTCAACTTTGGTTAGTCAAGCTTATTAAGAAAACCGCGATAAATTTATATTCTACGTCACTTTTGATTCATTGTAAACTATTTGCTCAGCTTTTCTAGTTTCACTCTGCATTATCTACGCCTTTAAAGATTTGCTTCGCTCTTTATTAATCTCTACATCTAGCTATAAAACTTCCTTTCGTTTACTCGTAGATATAGCCGCCAAAGTAAGAGTGGAAATCGGGCAGAAACCGATAAAAACTTAGCTTAAAAGCGAAGAACACACGATTTAAGACAATTTAATTAAGTAGCAATTGAATTATTCAAAAGGCAACATAAAGTTTATCGCCGGAGATAAATTGAAATTATATTGTAACTCTCGAAGTGCACGACTCTATTCGTAAATGAAAACGCAAAGACCAAAATTTTCATTAGCTTTTGTGTTTTCACTTGTTTTACCTTCACTTTTTTTCTAAATACACTTATTACTTTTGTTTTGTGCGAAAAGTTGCCGCTTTTACTTGTGCTCTTGGGAATGGGGTGCGGTACGGAAGGGGGCAGGGGGCAGGGGGGGTTACCTGAAAATTCTATGCCAGGCAAATTACGATAATAATTAAAATGAGTCATAAATGTTTCAGACTCAGCTGACAACAAAGTTGTAACTCTTTTTGCTGGTTTAATTACACGTCTTTTTAGTGGTTCCACCCAAAAAATAAAGAGACAGTTTGTTGGCAGCAATTATAGGTAATTAAGATAACTGTACAAAGTGGCACAAAGAAATGTAAATTTGATGTCTGTGTTTAATGAAATTAAATGTTTAAGTCAAAAGTTAAAAGCAAGAGTGATTCAGGTCCGCAAACAATACGACTTTAAACTTTCTACTCAATTCTGGAAAATATTTTGCGTAGAATTTGCAAAAAACACTGCAATTTCATGTGACTTATAAAGCGATTTACTGCTTGTTTTACTGCTTTACGCATAAAAAGCTGTTCTTTGAGATATATCTCTCAAATGATTACTGCCGTATTAATTTTTTTTTTGACTTTAATAATAATAATTTAGTGTGTGTCCCCAGGTCCTCCTTTTCTTGGCCAGGGCATCACATTCAGCCAGTATGTGCGGCGAGAATTCCTCCCCAAGTTCACAAAACCTGCAGGAGCTGGTAATACCCAGCTTGTCCTATCATCCTACAGTATCCAGTAAGCAGACCTGTCAGAATCCTAACATATTGGTATTTTCTTGAACCTATATAAGTCATAGCAGCCGAGGAATAATTTGGCCAGTTCTTGGGCCGTCTTACTCTTTCCTCTTCTGCAGCTTCTAAAGCAGCTGCTTTATGGTATGTTTTCTAATGCCACAAAAAGGCTCTGGTCCTATCAAGGTGTTCCCAGCGCCGTTTCTTGCCAATCCATCCGCGAGTTCATTTCCGGGAAAGTTGGTGTGACCCGGGAAACATCGATATCTTACACCCTTTTCCCGTTAGAGTTTTCAAGGTTTACACCCACACCATAAAAGTTATCCAATTGGGGCTTGACACAGTTATGCTCAGTATTAGTGTGCAGTTGCTATGTAAAAATGATTAAAATCGGATAGAAACTTTAAAAGATATAGGTAAAGTGGTAATTATAGGTCCTATAATCCTTCTGTAAACTTCAAAATGTTACTTTTTACAGCAATGTTAAGGTTAACATTTATGATAGAGCCACCAAATTTGGTACGAAGACTCATGTTAAGCTTATAAACGAAACAGTGTTGACATTTTTCCGAAACAACCCACCATAACCTCGATTACGATTTACAATGCAAGTCTTTAATGACTGAAAATTTTTAATAGAGTAAAGGGTATTCTTTTGTCCTTTTTGTAATTCAGATAAAATTCTGTCTAAAATGACGTTGGAGGTTTTAATTCTAATATTATCCCGACCAACAAGATTTACTGCGAAACATGTTGTGGTCAACTATCGGATTATGTAAGCCGATACTTTTCCCAATTTGGAGGTATTACATTCACTATGTTGGTAATGGTACGCGTACGTGCAAAATCTATAGATCGAGTAGTTAAATATTGACATTACTGTCAGCTTGAACTCAAGTTTCTGTTTCATGTTCAAAGTTCCAGTTTTTCTCGGACGACACAAATTTCGAGAGTTTCCGCTCAAATTTGCCGTTCCACCGTTTTTGCCGCCCGAGGCACACTTGCCTACATTGACTGTTTGGTAAATCCGTGCCTATATTTATAATTCTGATTCGTTTCGTTCTATTATAGCTCGATTAGTTCTCAAGTTCGATCAAAATAGTTCAGAGCTGTTTGTCCCAACTCTTGTACGTATGCAAGCGCCAGCTAGGGCTGGCGAGCGTCCTACTATACGAGCGTCACACCAGCCGAGCGTGACGACATACGTAAGTGTGGCAAAAAGCATTTTGAGGACTTTCGGCTTACGTAAGCGCCAAGCCACATAACTTGTTTGAGTGCAATAAGCGGTTATTAAAATTAAATCATAAATTTATGAATTTTGTTTAATTATAACTTTAATAACTTTAAGCGAAAAACTTTCCCAACAATAAATACAATTTTTTGAGTCAAGCGTTCAATCAATTGAAACAGGCTAACAAAGTCAACGTTGAAAGACTTTCAGTCAAGTGTTAATAACAAATAATAATTGTCAAATAATTAACATTTATTGTATGAAAACCCTAAAAACAAAAAGTAAAAGTAACGAGTAAACAAAGCAACAATCTTTTACGGATATCTTGTCAAGCTTATATGCTTATTAAGTAAGAGAAAAACGCTTAGATACTCGTGCACAGTGTCTTGTCATGCAATCAACTGAATCAATGGCATGCAACAATTGTTCAATTAGTTTGTTCAATCAAGCAATCATTTGCATAAAGGGGCCAACTTGGACTCTGAATGACAGGCCAAGTTTAGGGGGCAATATTTATAAATATCGAGAGTTATCAGCGATAGTCAAGCATAACCCCAAAAAGGAGCGTGGGAGCTTGAAGCCACTTGAGTTTGAAATTCAAATTTCAAATCGAAATTGAAATTGAAATTAAAGTTGCCAACAAGTTGTGCACTTTCTTTGGTGTCTTGAGTTTGTTGTAATAAAACTTATGAGTGGCCACTCAACAGCTCATGTGCCCTTTCCCGGCCAGCCCCTCAACCCGTCAGCCGCCAGCATCCCTCCGTCAAAACACTTTCATTTGGCGCTTGTTGACAGTCGAGTCAAGTGGACAAAGTCAGAGTTGTTGCTGGAGTCAGTGCCTCATATGTTGCTGTTGCTGCTGCTGCTTTGTTTGTTTGTTTGTTTGTTTGTTCATCAACGTCATCATCAACGTCAACGTCAAGCTTGTTTGCAGTCAACTTGGTTACTTGCCGCAGCGGCGGAGGCAGCCTCCTCTTAACTTGGCCAGCCAGTTAGCTTGCGGCTACACAAGACGAGAAATTTCACTTTCAAAATTGTTATTTTTCTTCTTTTATTTTTTATCTTTATCTTTTTATTATTATATACCTATGTATATGGCATATGCTTGTTGCAGCGGCAGAAATTATGGCATGTGGCCGGTTCGGCTCATAGAAGCAGACGCAGAAACCCGTTGCATATTTCTTTCAACTTGTCTTGACGTACAGACGAGACGCAACGCACAGTGGATCCAACTGACTTCTTTTTCGGCAAAAATCATAACTTTTGAGGGAACAAATATATTTTGAAGATTTAAAATTTATGTAACAGAGAGAGCTTCTGCGATACACTGCGAAAAGTATGCTGTAAAGAGAGGGAGCTACAAAAAACGATAGTAAATTTTTATTTTATATACGCCAAAAGTCTTATCCTTGCACCTACAAAATGTGCTTATTACTTAATAAATCGTTAAAAGCGAGATGTTTGCAGTCTATTTTGATCTTAGTGTACACACGTTCGCCAGATAGACAAACTTTCGACAAAGACGATTTGTATATATGTTAATATCAAACATTACTACCGTTTTTTGAAGCTCCCTCTATAAACAGCTTATTTGTCGCAGAAGATTAAGGACTTCTCTGTTCTATGCATTTTAAATTTTGAAAATATCTTTACTTCCTCAAAAGTTATTATTTTCGCCGAAAAAGAAGTCAGTTGGATCCACTGTGCGCCGTTTCAAACGATTGAAGTATCTGTATATTGTTGGCCATATAACTGCATGTGGCCTGCTCTCTATTAAGACTCCATAGCTGGCTTTTTGTCTTCCAGCGGGTGTAGTAAACTCTTTTTATTGGTCATATGCAAATTGGACTTGTAATATGATCTATCAATTTTTATGTACGATATTCACATTTGAGTTATCTTTCTTTTTATAGACGACTATATCAATTTATTGATGTCCAATTCAATGAGAAGTCTGTGTGGGAAAGTGTTGGTACTTGAAGTTGCTTTTGTTTGTTATTGTTGTGTAAACTCTTTTTCCTAACCCAGTTGTGCCCAGCGCTTTTGCTTTTACGCCCCCTTTTTGCAAAGTGACACCAAAACAGAACAAAATAATAACCATGAATGTTTAGTAGGGAATGCACGACTTGTGTATGCCCTTCAGTTGATTTGCAGGCTGACAACAATCGATAAACGTTCAGTGACAGGCGCATTTCTCACAATGCACAATGCGAAGATTCAGAGACAACTTGCCCAAAACATGGTTACATTGGTTCTACCAGATTTTTAGCACCTCGAAAGAAAAAATATTTTGATTAGTGTAAGAACGTGTCACACTTGCAATCGAATCAAGTAAGACCAAAACCGACTGCAAAACATTGATTTTATATTAAATTATCTTTAATTTGAGTCACAATTCATCTCTATCGGGTGTAAGGTTTCCAAGATATAGATGATTTTTTGACTGCGCAACTTTCAAAATCTCGATTTTTTTTGAAATAGTGATAATTCGAAAACGGTGCTAGAAAATCCAAAATGATTTTGCGGAAAAAACATGTTTTTGTCATAGTCCTTTCATTGAGGTTAAATTTGTTGCATAGTGTAATTTGTTTTGTAAATTGTTGAATTCAAAAGCAAGTCGCGTATGAATTAAATTTGATCGATAAAAGTTATCAATCAGTTTCGTGTTTTTTTGCATTTGCTTCTAAACCATTATAACTTCTTCATTTTCCATCCGATTTGCTCGAAACATTACTCATTTTGCTCTTCTCAAATACGACTACTGACTCAAGAAAAGTTTGATTAAAAAATATTTAGGCAACAGGTCAACGTGCTTAGGTAAAGACACACATTTTGCCCTTTTTTGGCTTAATGGCAGGCACGAGCGCTCAATAGAGGTCAACACTCATAGGTCAAATCGAAAAGTGGTCTATAAATTTGTAGTGCCATCCATTAGCTTTAAATAGGATGAAGAATTAAGTTGATACTTCATTTGAAAATAGAGATATAGAAGTTTGAGTGGAAACCGAAAATACTGATATTCACAAATTTCTCAAAACCTAAGGATGAGCGGAAAAAACTGAGTACGGAGCGATAGGTAGTTGCAAAAAAATGTTTGAATTTTGTAGACTTGTGTAATCGGGTATACTTTGTGTTAGCTGCTGCAACTTCTCTCACCTATTACAAACATGACCAAAACACCAACATACCCGCCTAACCCATTTCTTGACTACAGTGTAGTAAAAGAAGTATAAGATTATGTATTTAATTAAACAATATAAAGTTCGATTTTAGTTTTATAATAAAGTTATTCTTTATTTTTCTAACTGTTTAGCGGCACACAACTTGTCGCTTAATATGTTCACAGCAAAGTGGACGAGCATACAAATCAGAAGCGAACAGAAGCAGTGCATGCTTTGTCTTTTTCTCGCTCTCTGACATGTCAACTCGTATTCCCTTTTGATCAATGTGGCTTTGCTTTACATATATGAAGATTGGTGTTGCACCATCCACTTTAGTATTCAACACACCTCCTCAAAACCACATTGATAAAAAAAATAGTTAATACAATTACAATATTTTCTTATTCGACAAGTTGTGCATTCTGGGAGGATTACAATTTTCATGGTCCAACATTTGTTGCAAGGATTGGGGAAAACCCAGAAAAACCCAATCAGACCAATGTTAAAATTAAAATTAACATTTCAAGATTAAATCTTTAAAACAAATAAATAAATAAAATTTTCAAAACAATAATTCATTTAAATTTTACAAAAATTAAATTTTGCATTATTAAATATTTAAAAATAAAAATATGCTTGAATTCAGTGCAATTCATTCTTTCAATTTTCGTTAGTAAGACCCAAGTCACCTCTCAAGCTCAGAAATTTAGCTTCAGGTAACGGCTTCGTCAAGATATCAGCCAGTTGCTTATCTGTGGGAATATACTCAACAATTATAAGTTTATTTTCGATTTGCTCTCTTGAAAAATGGTATTTTATATCAATATGCTTTGATCTTTTGTGACATGAGGGATTATTAGCTATACTTATGCAACCTTGATTATCTTCCATTATTCTTATTGGTTCTTTTAATTCAAATTTAATACCTATCATCAATGATTTCAACCATAAAGCTTCTCTAACGGCTTCAAATAATGCCATATATTCTGCTTCAGTAGATGAAGCAGCTACTGAATTTTGTGCTTCTTCGTATTCCAGCAGATCAAACATGACTCAAACATTTTAAATAAATAGCCTGTAGTACTTTTTCTATCATTTTCACTTCCAGCCCAATCTGAATCAACATAGCCAATGATAGTGTCCTTAAAACTTGAGTTTTTAACAAAAGTTAATTTCAAATCGACAGTACCCTTTAAGTACCTCAATACCCTTTTAAGACACTGCCATAGCTCTTTAGTATGATTATTAGTATATCTACTCAAAACGTTTACTGCTATACTTAAATCAGGACGAGTACATAACATAATGTACATCAAACATCCAATTAAATTGCGACAAGGCGCATCACAATATTCATCTGAGTTCAAAGCTTCATAATTAAGCTTATTTGGAAGTGGAGTTCTTACTGGTTTACATTCGCTCATATTAAATTTCTTTAAGACATTATTAATGTAAGCAGACTGACTAAGATCCAATTGATCACTATGCCTATCTATTTTTATTCCAATAAAATATTTTATTTCAAATAAGTCAGTCATTCTAAATTTGCTCTCATTAAATAAGATTTGAATTTGGACATTGTTTGTATATTTTCAGTTGCTATTACCAAATCGTCTACGTACAATAACACATATATATTTCTACGAATATCTCCTTTATCAAGAATATACATACAACGGTCTACAGCAGAATCTACAAATCCAATTTCTTTCAAAGCCGCATCAAACATCTCAAACCAACATCTAGCTGCCTGCTTAAGACCATAAATGGCCTTTTTTAGTTTACAGACTTTGTCAGTTTCATGAGATAGTCCTTGAGGAATCATCATATAAATTTCCTCTTTTAATACACCATTTAAGAAAGCAGTTTTTACATCCATATGATGAACTTTTAATTTGAATTGGTTTGAAATACATAAAATCAATCGGAAACTTGAGATTCTTGCTACTGGCGCAAATGTTTCATCATAATCAATTAAAAATTCTTGTGTGAAACCACGCGCAACTAGCCGTGCTTTGTATTTAATTGGGTTGCCAAACTCATCATGTTTGATTGTAAACACCCATTTACAATCAACTATGTTGTTCTTGTTCACTGGTTTTTGTACAAGAGTCCATGTTTCATTATATAAATGAGAGTCTAATTCTTGTTTAATGGCTTCCTCCCAATGCGTTCTATCACTTCTATTCTTAATTTCATCAAATGAATTAGGAATACTACTACAAAAAGTATGTGCATTCATTAAGCAACAATTCAAGAATCTATAAGATGCCTGTGGTCTATCCTTCAATCTTTCGCTTCGTCTGACTTCAGTGTTACCTTCATTTAATTGCAAATTGGGCAAGTGAATATCACCAGTCAAAACTGGATCGGCATTCTCAAGAGCTGTTGTTGTTTCACTAGGCTGTTTATCTAATATCAATGTATCAGATTTTCCTTCCGTACTCTCATTCGGGAAATTAGACTGTACAGGTTCCGTACTCTCATTCGGGAAACTAGACTCGACATTTTCCGTACTCTCATTCGGGAAAAATTCTTCTTGTTCCATACTTTCATTCTGGAACACAGAGTCATTCACATGTACTTTGTCGTTAACCACAGTCCTAGAATTTACCATATTGGTTTCATCTACAACAACATCTCTTGCCACCATAAATTTTCTTGCTTCCACATCCCATAATTTAAAACCATTTGGCTCATATCCGACGAGTATAGCTTTCAATGACTTTTCGTCAAATTTCCTTTTTCTTAATTTATTATGTACATATACTGTCGAGCCAAATACTTTTAAATATTTCAAATAAGGCTTTCTATTGTGCCACATTTCAAATGGAGTTTTCTTTTCTCGTAATGCTTTACTTGGACTTCTATTTATCAAATATGTTGCTGTTAAGACAGCTTCACCCCAAAATTTCTTGTCCATTTTCGCCCCATTAATCATAGCTCGCGCTTTTTCGGTTATTGTCCTTATCATACGTTCGGACACACCATTTAATTGTGGAGTATGTGGAACTGTTAAGTGGTAGCTAATGCCTTTTTCAACACAATACTCACGCATCTCATTTGACAAGTACTCTCTCCCATTGTCAATGTATAAATTAACAACTTTTAAGTTAAAATGAGCTTCACTTTTTGCGATAAAAATCTTTAAAAATAGCAAACACATCAGACTTGTAAGTTGCCAGATAGTTAACACAATAATGTGTATACTGATCAATAAAAACTACATAGTAGTTCTTTCCATCAATAGTAGAAGGTGTTATCGGACCACAAACATCTGAATGAACTATAAATAAAGGTCTATTGATATGTTCCTTATTTTTTGATTTACGAAATGGGAGTCTAGCTTGTTTTCCATTTATACAAGCTTCACATAAATCATCAGTCATTCGCACATTCTTTAAAAACTCAATATCTTCAAACATATTACTACGCACAATTTCTAAAAACTTGCCTTTGCTAATATGTCCCAACCTCTCATGCCACAATTGATATATTTCACTATTGTTTATTTTGGTTGTATATGCCTTATGAACAATTTTAAAATCAGTAATTGGTACACTGTACTCACTTGTAGCTTTAATAACTACTTGACCATCTTTTGTAACTTTGACACCTCCTGAATTAAATTCAGTTGTCATGCCCGCATCTTGCATCTTTTTTATGGACAGGCAAATTGTGAGGAATGTCCTTGCAAAATAAGACATCTTTGAGGGTGATGTCATCTTTGAAATCATTGCGAAGCCTCACTATCCCTTTGGCCGTAGCAGAAATATATTCTCCGCGCTTTGCAACTTCAATCTCGATTGGCGGTTCCAAGTTAATATGATCAGCAAACAAATTCTTTTTGTTTATCATATGATCCGAAGCTCCAGAGTCCAAAATAAATGATACAGAATCATCTATTTGAATATTTTTACCCTGCCTTATCATAAAAGCGAAACCCCTATCTGACTGTGTTGTTGCTACCTGGGCTTGCTTAGAATTGTAATTATTTTTAATACTCTTCTTGAAAATAAAGCAATCCTTTTTAAAATGACCTTTCTTACCACAATGATGGCACTTTAAATTTGCTTTGAAATTGTTTTTGAAAGGCTTCGACTTTGTTTTAATTTTGAATTTATTTACTCTTTCTTTGTTTTGTTCATTTGTGATCACTGCTTGCAATACTTTCGTGCTTGTGTCTTTGCTTGTATTTTTCAATTTAATTTCGTGATCCAGTAAGCGGTTTTTAACAAATGCCAAAGTCAAACTATCTATTGACAATGTCTCTATCGCGGTTATAATACCATCATAACAAGAAGGTAGAGTTAATAGTAAATGTGACACTTTATCAACCTCCTCAATTTTAGCACCGGATGCCACTAACTCAGTAATTAAGTCATCAAAAACATTGAAATGATTTACTAGCAAAGAATCACCTTTAAATTTTAATGATAATAGCTGCTTTCGTACAGAAAGCTGCGATGCTAAACTCTTGCGCTCATAAATAGCATCCAAGTTTGCAAAAATTTGTTTGGCTGTGTTCTCATTATTTGCAAAGCCCAGAAATGAATCACTTAAGAACTCAATAATTATGCCTTTCGCTTTTCGCTCAGCTTTTGCCCACTGTTCAGTAATTTCATTTCCCGCCTCTTTGTCAACTACATGCAAAATATCATTCTCTGCCAGAAGAGCACGCACTCGAAACTTCCATATTGGGTATTTTTCTCCTTTAAAAAGGGAAATATTCTTAGCTATATTCTCCTTTTGCATTTTCTCTCTTCCTATTCTTCCTTTTGTCCAGAAATTTCTATGAAATTTGTGTATGCATACACATCAATTTTTTTCTGTTCTTCTAGAAGTTTCTGCAGCAGTTGTACAGTACATAGGATTTTGACAAAAACTGTACGCACTCACTCACACACACGTGCGTATTCGAAAAATGATTTTTTTTTTTTCGTGTATCAAAATGTATGTATATGTATATGTTTGTTAATTCAATTATGTATTTTATTTTTCGCGCAATTTTATTTTATTTTAGCTTTATTGAATTATGAAACACAGCTTTGCAATCTTAGTTATTTATTTTTCTGCAGTCACAAGCCACTAGTTTTAATTAATTTTTTTTATTTTATATCAAGGAGGAGGCACACACTTAATGCACTTTTTTTTTTTAGTTTTATTTATAAAACCAGACTTATATTGTTTCTGCGTTATCTGGGCCCATAACCTATAAGATTATGTATTTAATTAAACAATATAAAGTTCGATTTTAGTTTTATAATAAAGTTATTCTTTATTTTTCTAACTGTTTAGCGGCACACAACTTGTCGCTTAATATGTTCACAGCAAAGTGGACGAGCATACAAATCAGAAGCGAACAGAAGCAGTGCATGCTTTGTCTTTTTCTCGCTCTCTGACATGTCAACTCGTATTCCCTTTTGATCAATGTGGCTTTGCTTTACATATATGAAGATTGGTGTTGCACCATCCACTTTAGTATTCAACAAGAAGTAAATAAAGTGTAGCCCAATTGCCCTGAAATGCCAGCAGAAAATTGCTTTCAAGTGAAACAAATAGAACAAAACTTTTGCTTTCACCATTGAGGGGGGTGCGCTGATGAGGTTGCCACTTGGTTGGTTAACTGCTTTGGTTTCTACTGACGGCAGATGACGCCTAGCCAAGTTGGTGCCCAAGTTGAAGCCACTCAACGACAGTTCCGGGCAAATGTTTTGCATACAAACAACCGAACGGCAAATGGTAAATGGCAGCGCAGAGCGCAGTAATTGCCGGCGTTGGACTGGCCCTACCACAACAATAGAGAGCGTGGCAGAACCAAGGCGTGCAACAAATTCAACACCACGCCCCCTGCGCCTTTAGCCCACCAAAAAGCAGTGCGTCCTCATGTCCATTGTGAAGGCTTTTGCGTTGGCGTTGCCGCAATTTGCATGCCACATGGCAGCAGCAGCAGCAGCTCCAAAGTAAAGTGAACTTCAAATGGCAACTTACGCCAGTTGTTGTTGTTGTTCGGTTTGTTGTTGTATTTGTGGCAGTGCCTCGGCAATTTGTTATTTGCCTTTTTCAGCTGTTGCCCACTTTATTGTTGCTTTTTATACCCTGCAAGCAAAGTGTAAAAGGGTATTATAGATTTGTGCAATGTATATAACAGGCAGAAGGACGCGTGGCAGACCATAAGTTCCATGGGCAAAAATGATCAGGAGCAATAGTCGAGTCGATATATACATGTCCAGACATATCAGACACCATAAGAGGCACAAAAATGTACCAAAAAATGCGCATTCACACCGAAAAGATGAAGTTTGTCGAATCAAGTCGATATCTTGCCACCTTCCTCTGTGACATATTTTTGCGGCTTACAGCCGCACCGTTGAATCTATCAACTCGAAACTTCTCAGAGATGTGCGTCGTGTTTATGTGCATCTATGTTTCAATTTGATTCAATTTTTAATTTTAAATTATCGATATCGGATAAATACATGAAAAGTTAGTGTCAAAAATATGCTAATTTCACCCTCCCTCCCTCGGCTATAAACTGTGCCAAAATTGCACTGTATGTAGATATGGAAACATGTGAGCTATAGTTACAAAATTTGGTGTGGAGACTCCTGTGACCCTAATCGTTAAAACTGTATCCACCTTTTTTCAATAGAACCCCCCTTCCCCCGCAATCGATTTACCTTAATTACTGCCACACCCCCCAATATAGTGATTTGAAAATTGTCATAGACATTTATAAATGTATTTTTGATATACGTTACAAAATTCAATGACATTGACTCAAGAATACTGGAGTTATGGGCATAAAAGTAATTTTTGCCACCACTTCCCAATAGGAAAACTTGTCAATGGGAACTTCCCAATTGGAAAATGCCTACAGTGATATTATACTTGTAAAAAGAGACATAAAAGAAAATACTGTCGTTACCATTTTACCGTATGCTGGATTTAGTGCTTATGGGGAAAAAACGGTACAGGGTATTCCACTGTCGGGCACCGTCCCGACTGTCTGCATCAAATTTTTTTTTTTTTTGGCTTGGCGTCTCTAATTTGTGGTGCTGCTGCTGCGGCTGCAATTGTTGGCTTAGTGTTTTTGGCCCAGTGACCAAATGAACCACATTTGTTGTAGTTGTTGCTTTTGTTGTTGCTTTTTTTCCGCTTAAAGATCTTGCTATTTAGATATTCTAAACATGACCAGCGCACTTGCTGACTTGTTGACTGCGTTTCGCATTTAATTTATTTGCATTTGTGGCTTGTGTCAAGCATCTAAGAAAAGATGCGAAAAAAATAACAGAAATGTTTTAAACATTAGTATTTTACAGAATTAGAAATGCGCTACGCATACGTGCAGGAAAGTTTTGTTTTTCAAGTTGAACTTTCGTTGCCAGAAGATTTGTAATTTATATGCGAACAGCTTTGCACCAGTAGAAGAAAGTTACAATTTATCTGCTCGATAAGTGTTTCAGATTATCAAACAAGATTTGCAAAAAAAAAATCTGAAATTTCTCTTATAGCAACCAGCAAGGTTGTTACTTTGGTGTATTTGATTGCACAGGGTTCTGGTAGGACAAGGTGAAGCACCCAGAGCCCTGTCTGTGGCTTAACCAAGTTGACGCACAACCTCCACGCGGTGCCTCCTGGTTAGCTGCTCTAACTTCCATTATCTGTTAGGGTTGTCTGCTAATATGTGCAGCGAGGTCTTCCCAGGGCATTAACATCGTTGTTCATAAGGTCTAGAAGCCACCGCGTAGAACCGCCACCCAACGCAATGTGTTATGAAGCAACTGGAGGAGTGCTCTATATCAGGCTGTGACTTGGTAGAATAAGAAGCATGACCTATTTGCCATGTTTTTTAATAAGTTTGTAATGGTAGACGACGTCGTCTATTTCACGCTTTTAGTACTTTTAGAGCAGAGATCTGCAGAAGAGACCTTGGGAGAACTTAAGTTGCTGCTACCGTTGCCGTTGCCTGTTTTAGAGTATCAAGAACTTATTAAAAAAAAAAGAAGCTTAAGACAGTCACAACGATGCCTATATATTTCCAAGTTTGCCTCACAGTGCCAAGTTTCAATCGAATTTCTTTCATAGTGCGAAATTCTGTCACGGGCGAAGTCAGCGAGATATTAACATTACTCGACAACCTTCAGAGGCTGTTTTGTAAGACACTTTCAAGTAACTGTTCTAGCTAAGTGTGGTCTCTCCAGTGCTTGGCCGCCTTCGATCAGTGCGTGAGAAGTATTAATTGAGCGCGGTCAAGGCCGCAAAGTTTGAGGTTCATGCAAAAATGTCATTACTTAATGTTAAACAATGAAATAAAGATTTCAGCTATTGAAAACCGTACCACAAGTGAAAGGCAGCGAGAAGGTAGGCTCGCCATAAGTGGACCGCGTGGCGCCGCGGCCAAAACACACAGCAACGCACATCTAACCTGGATATCTGTCATAGGCACATTAAGTCACAGGTGTCTAACGTGACGACACCTGCCGTGCGGGCTCTACCATTAAAATCATTTCTACTTTGAGGCCTATCTAAACCTCTGCTGGTCTTTGGGTCGCATCACCTGGTTGTGTTACACGCATTTGGGTATCAAACTACAGCCACCACGAAGGGGAGAACCGCAAGGTCATGACAGCACAAGTTCTCCGGCCTCCTGACCGCCCATGGTACCAGAAGTGTGTAAGCCTCCGGTCAGCCGTCGACCTATCAAGGGGCACTGCCTGTTTAAACTCCAAACAGTTCCGACTCGAATGTTGACTAGTTCATAAGCTCTAGCCGACAGATGGACCAGTATATACACCATTGTTGGAAAAATCCAAACCGGAAAAGTGGTCAACTTTGTCCTCACAATCCAAAAGGGAGAGCAAGACGGTCTCCGTGATCCCAGGCACCCGTGGTTAGAAAATCCTCTGGTCAGGCTAGATATTCCGAAGAATACTACCAGTTAGGCTCCGTGAAGCTTCGGGCCTGGTGACCCAAAGCCAATTCCTACAATTCGTTGAGCAGCTTACTCAACCTGATAGCGCCATATATCCCGCTCCTTGCATGGACCACTATCGGTATATGAGGCATATGGAGAGAGGCCTTTTCAGATTAGGTTATCTTGAAAATCGAAAAATGCAAGTTCTGCTTTATTTTAAATAAATTGGTATAAACGGCCAATAGAAGTTATACCTACTTATGCCTCTTTCTAACGGCAAGACTTTCAAGCATTATCAGTCCACGCTTATCATCTAATCAAATAAGTTCGAACTTCAGGAAATTAAGTCAATAAGTGGATTCCGCAGACCACCAATTAGCACGCACCCTAAATGGCGCTTTAAAAGCATCATTTATAGACGTCAGTTGGACTAGAATGAGAATACCAACCAAACTTTTGTCCCAAATGATATGAATTGTTATCTCATACCACAAATCAGTGGCTTTGAACATTAAAGTGAGAAAAACAACTGTAAGCTTCAACTACAGGTGTCCAGTATCGGGAGTGCATTGCACTTTATCAGGTGTTCGTTCTAGACTAGATCGTCATAGAACAAAAGAATATGGACTTAACGTATTCGTGATTAGCTAAGGTTGGCCGTAAATGTGTCAGAATGTGTTTAATTTACTAACACGGCTTTAACTATGTGTTTAACAAACGCTTTGAGTCCATAAATTTGCTAATAACTTTAATTTATTTTCCAATAATATGTGTTTTTTTATTCTTATATTGCGAGAACAGATATTTCTTCTTACCAAAAAGTCATAAACTACAAGCCTATAAAGATTTAATACTTTGAAATACCGATATTTATGTGCTAATAAATTTTAACTGTAAATAGATGCAACTGTATGTGGTAACACTTTGCGCATCAATGTCATTAACCGTAATTAAGCTGGCAAACAAAAGACTTAAGAAACGAACTTTACATGCAAGAAACGAAAACAAACAACTTTTCGACTTTTGGCAAAACTCTTTTATTTGACACTTGTTTGCACTGTTTTTACAGTTACAGCTTTCAAATTTTCAAAATTACTCAAAATTTTGAAGTTGCATTGTGGCAACTGTAAAGCAAAACATTTTTAACGCATTTTTTGTTATTTTTTTGGCTTACTTTTGGTTTTTGCAAATGTGAAGGTCGCCTTGTTGTAGTTGTTGTGATTGTTGTTGTTGCTGAGTTTAATCGCTGCCGTTTAACTAATTTATAATTTACGTTAATACCAAAATACAACTTTAATTTAAGACGTTTTTTGCTGACTTTTTGACATGCTAAAAAATTGCGTTTAATTTTTGTTTATTTTTATACCCTGTACACAAAGTGTAAAAGGGTATTAAAGGTTTCTGCAATGTATGTAACAGGCAGAAGGAGGCGTGGCAGACCATAAGTTCCATGGGCAAAAATGGTCAGTAGCAATAGTCGAGTCGATATAGACATATACGTCTGTCCGTCCTTCCGTACGAACGTCGAGATATCAGATACCATAGGTAGAGGCACAAAAATTTACCAAAAGATGCGCATTTACACCGAAAAGATTAAGTTTGTCGAATCACGTCGATATCTTCCCTTGTGACATATTTTTGCGGTTTACAGCCGCAATCAATCTATTATCTCGAAACTCGACAGAGGTGTGCGCCGTGTTTATGTGCATTTATGTTTCAAAAACTATCGAAATCGGTTAAATACATCAAAAGTTTTAGTCAAAAATATAATAAACTGCTTCCAAATTCCAGTACATATAGATACGGATACATGTGAGCTGAAGTTACGAAATTTGGTGTGAAGACTCGTGTGACCCTAATGGTTAAAACTGCATCCACCTTTTTTCAATGGAACCCACCTTCCCCCGCAATCGATTTACCTTAAAGAGCCATATGCTGGATTTAGTGCTTATGGGGAAAAAAAAGGGTACAGGGTATTCCACTGTCGGGCAACGTCCCGACTGTCTGCATCAAATTTTTATGCAAACTAGTTTTAGGCTGCGGCAACTTTAAACTAGTTTGATTTGTACGCATTTGTCGTTAACATTTTTCGCTCTGCGCTGCTGTAGTAGTTATTGTTGTTGTTGTCGTTATTGCTTTTTGCTGTTATAACGTACATTCAATTTACAGCTTGATAAGCGTAGCGAGTTTGTCTTGAATGAAGCGATCAGCTATGCTCACACATACAAACATCAACACACACACACACACACACACACACACACACATATATATATATGTTTAAATATTTATAAAACAAATTTTATGATTTGACTTAAAATTAGAGACTTAAATGGATTAATAAAATGTTTTAAGCATAAATTAAATTAACTTTGGGCTTGGTTTTGATTTTAAGAAGCGGCTTTTTAACGCCGCTTTTAGGCTAAAACAGCTCGAACAAACATTTTTTGCAACTTCCCGATTACAAATTGACTGTTGAATGGCTCGAATGGGCTTGTTTTTGGTTTAGGATCTGAGTGGCTTATTGATTAGTTCATTAGCCAAGTCAACACGTTTCGTGTTGGTCCAAAAATAAAGTTTTAAGTTACAAAAGCGTTGATTAAACTAAGCATAGGCATATTTATATGAAAATATATGAGATGAATGCAATTTGTCTTCAAAATAACTAGTTTAAAAACTTATTTTTTATAAGCTTACAGATAACTTATAAATCGGCAAGATATTGAGTAGAAATTACACAAATATTCTAGGTATTATTTTGAAGCTAGAATCTGTTATATAAATAGGGTACAATTTTTGGACGCCTTCTTTACCAGCTACATGGAAACAAATATGGGTGAAACCTATATCATTGTGTAGGGAACTTTATAACTGATAACTGTTCCCGAACGTTTTCTCTGTTATTGGCATCTACAATGGTATTTATGTGTCGACAGTGGAAAGTGGTCAATGTTTTGATACATGCATGTGTTCCGCAAAAGTTGCTTTTGCGGTAGATACATTAAACCAATTAGAATGTAGGGGGTATCCTTATCTGAGGCTTGTTTTTTATCCTTCAATGAGTCCCAAACCCTGTGCGTAGGGTACCTTTTAAAGTCATTGTCACCTCGTGTGGTGAGCGGGTTAGAGAACACCACCTCAGCAGGTCAAAGCTTGTCGTACGAGGCGACTAACAATGACACTGGGTTGTTTCGAGACCAGTAGGCCTTAAAAGGGTTGTGCGTAGGGTTTGGGACCCACCACGTGAAACCACAATTCCAATGAAAGAATGTATTTACATCAGGCCGTAACCCGATAACGGGTTGTTATGGGCAGTTAAGAAGAACCGCCTCATTCGACAAGCTCTGCTTTACTATGGTGGCATTCTCTAATTAGAAAGGTCTATCCTTGGTAACATGTCGTGCGAGATTTTGGGAGAGAAAAAGCGCTCAAAACAAGTAGCTTAACAATT
This sequence comes from Chymomyza caudatula, assembly GCA_035041775.1. Classification (NCBI taxonomy): domain Eukaryota; kingdom Metazoa; phylum Arthropoda; class Insecta; order Diptera; family Drosophilidae; genus Chymomyza; species Chymomyza caudatula. The sequence goes on along the minus strand of JAWNKW010000032.1, from coordinate 4,226,788 downwards.
TTAAAACTACAAAATAAATGGCGCAATGCAACAGTTAACGGCCTATAACAACTCACGCATACTTGTCCAAATATTTATTATCGTTATGAGCTTTTTTGCAACAACAAGAAGAACATAAATTTCATAAGTTAAGTTAATAAAAAAATCTTGCGCACATATCAAAAACTGCGGCCAGCCAACCAAAAACCAACCCAAAATAAAAAAATTTGATGCAGACAGTTGGAACGGTGCCCGACAGTGGAATACCCTGTACCAATTTTTCCCATGAAAATCAAATTACACTCAATTCTCTTTTTATGCGAATTTTCTTTATGCGGTTTTGAAGTTATGCGATTTTTCCTGAGAATCTAATGCAGATTTTTTTGGACAAGATTTTGAAGTTATGCGTTTCTTTTCTATAGTATTTTGTATGGGATTCCCCTTTTTAAATATTTCTTCTATACAGAGCAAGCAAACAATAGTTACATATGCTCAATGCTATTTGTGTAAGAATGAATTATCACTTGAGCTAATGCTTTCGTTGAGTAATGACGCGTTTGGTTGATTAAGAACTTTAATTTTTTAAATCCTTCTCCATTCACTGCAAAAATAGTTCGAGAAGGTCTTCAACTTTGCAAAAAATTAGAAACACATTTTCTTAATAATGACCCGAATACTGAGCGGGAATTCAAATTTCAGCGTGAGCTGACTAATTGCATTTCTGGGTATCAAGAACTTCATAGAGAATTACGGAAAGATTCGCAAAGCTTAATAACTGATTTTCTTATCAAATCAGGAGAACCTTCAGCAGGTGAAACCAACGTTGAGTCAATCAGCGATTTCGTCACAAAATGAACTGACAGTCTATTCCAGTGATGATAATGATTTCGCGCCAGTTCACAAACGGTTGCGGTTGTTATCAGAAAGCGAAGAAAATGACTAAATATCAAATTTTTATAAAACTACTAAGTAAAGTAATGTGAAATAAATATATTTAATTAAAAATAAAATAATATTATGCATTTGATTTGAATTTACCAAAACTTTTTTCTCTGCTCAAAAATTCTCAGGTATCCTCATTATTTATTGGTTGATATCGACTTTTCTTTTCGATTTTTTGGTCCTATGAACTTTTAAAAAATTTTGGAACGTATCCCTAATTATATAATGTAATTAATGTCTTTTTTTTAATATGATTTTTTGGTTTTATGCGTTTTTGCAAATAATGGAACACATTCCTTTTTTTACACTACATTAGCGTATTTTTTAATGCAATTTTTTTTGTGCGGTTAGTTTTGGAACGTATCTACCGCATAAAAAGAGAATTGCGTGTACATGCAAATTTTTGTATCGATGCGTTGAAGGGTATGGGCGTAATAACGGTAACTGCACTATGGTGGTAGGAGGGAGCTTAACGTACCACATTTGGTTAACATAAATGTTAACTTTAATATTTCTGTAAAAAGTGAAATTCTGTTGCAGTTCAGAGGAGAGGGTGCCTAAAATTGGCACATTATTAGCTATATCTTCTAAAGTTCTTATCCGATATGAATCATTTTCACACTACACATGCACAGTAATAGTGTGCATAAATGTGTGCATAAATGTGCAGTTTCAAGTGAATAGCTTTAATGGTATGGGTTAAAACCGCGAAGGTTTGCACTGGTTAGGTATAATGCGCATCTCTTGGTGAACAAATTTTTGCTCTGGCTCTTATAGTCTCCGAGACGGACAGACGGACATGTCTATATCGACTCGACTATTGCTCCTGGCCACTTTTGCCCATGGAACATATGGTCTGCCACGTCTGTTACATAACATTGCACAAATCTATAATACCCTTTGACACTTTGTGTATAGGGTATAATAAAACGAAACGGATTGACTTGCAGCTAACACACACACACACACACACACACACACACACACACACACACACACACACACACACACACACACACACACACACACACACACACACACACACACACACACACACACACACCGACAATCACACACAGTTAACAGTTAAACGCAATTTAACGCGCCGCAACAACAACAACAACACATGCACTGCTGCGCAGTCCAAATCAACAAACTAAACAACAAAAAAAGAAGAAAAACTAAAAACTAATAAAAAAAAAAAAGAGTTGAGAAAAATGTGCAAAAGTTAACAACCATTTGTTCTCACAACATTTTTACGCCAATTCACAAAAACAACAACAAGGCAGCGCACAAAATGAGTTAGAAGCTGCAGCAGCGGCAGCGGCAGAGACGCAGCGTCAGCGGCAGAGGGGCAGCAGGCGGCATCGACTCATTCATGAACTCTGCGCCAAAGGCAACAGCAACAACAACAGCAACAACAACAACAAGCAACAGCAGCAGAGTCAATCGAAATAGAGAGAGAGGGACAGGCAACAGATCAGTGTAATATAAATAGTTAAAGTTGGCGCGGCGCAGCGCAGCGCTGTCGGCAGCAGCGGCAGCGGCAGCATCTAATGCAGCCCACACACAAACTGGCAGCTAAACGAGCGAACGGCAACAACAACAACAACAGCTAACAACCAACAACAAAGTAAATGAAATAAAATTGAATTGTGTGTTTGACTGAGCTGCATTGCAGCTGTTGTTGTTGTTGTTTTTGTTGTTTTTGTTGTTGGAGCTGCCGCTGCTTGACTGTGAGGCCAAGTTTAAGGTCTTCCTGTTGCGAGTTACCAGTTGTTGTTGCTGTTGCTGTTGTTGTTGTTGTCTTAACTGTTTTCACTCGCTGTGCATGTGGGCTGCCTTGCGCAGCTTCCTGTGGCCATCGCAACAAGTGGCCTGCGACTGCGACGCCAGCTAAATCTGTGGCAGCGACAGCGGCAGCGGCAGCGACTGCAGCAGAGACGTGCGCCTGCGCCTGCATTCGTGCTACCTTTTTTATTTTGTTTTTTTTTTTTATCTATTGTGCTGGTCGTTTGTGTTTTTTTTCCTAGAGCTTTTAGCTTTGCGATGTGCTATCGACAACGTCGTCGCCGATGCCAAAAAAAAGAAGCTTACTTTGATGCCAACGAAGCGAAGATACTCTTTTTAGCTACATTTGTGGGCAAAGAGTGTAAAATCTTATTTGTGTGAAGAAGGGAAACGGAAGGGGAACGGAAAGAGGTAGATGAAGAGGAATATAATCAACCTAGAGTGGGGCAAAGGGGTTGTGAGCGAATCGAAAGGGGGCGTAGTGAAACCTAAATCGTTGTTTCATCTTAAAGCTTTTAGAGAGAAAGAAGATGGAGATGGAGATGAAGATGATGGTGAAGATGCAGATGACGATGATGGTGAAGATGAAGAAGAAGATGCAGATGCAAATGAAGATGAAGGTGACGATGAAGATGCAGATTAAGATAAAGATTTAAATGCAGATGAAGGTTAAGATGCAAATGCAGATACAGGTGAAAATGCAAATGCAGATGCAGATGCAGATGAAGATGCAGATGAAGATGAAAATGAAGATGCAGATGAAGATAAAGATGCAAATGCAGATGAAAATGAAAATGAAGATGCAGATGGAGATGAAGATAAATATGAAGGTGAAGATGCAGATGCAGATACAAATGCAGATGAAGGTTGAAGATGAATATGAAAATGAAGATGGAGATGAAGATGCAAATGCCGATGAAGGTGAAGGTGAAGATGCAAATGCAGATGCAGATAAAAATGCAAATGAAGATGCAGATGCAGATGAAGGTGAAGATGCAAATGAGAAATGAAGATAAAAATGAAGATGAAAATGAAGATGAAGAAGAGGAAGATTAAAGGAAACAGGAAAGGGAATACGCTCTACCTCGAGAGGGGCACAGGGTTGCCCAGCGGAGCAAGCAGAGTGCGGATCTCCCTATTTATGTATATAAAGCTTTTTTAGTAATAGGAAATGATAAAAACAAACTGCACTTACAATGGTAATAATCAAAATACTTGAAACCATATGTTAAATATATCTTCCATACATCTTTTGTAATCATCATCTTTTATCATCTCAAACGTTTCTCATAAACAACTAACGCAAACACCTAAACTAGAACGGAATTATAGGCATGGAATATGATAAATAAGAAAACTTTACACTTATCTTAGGGTTAAAGTGAACACTTTCTTCAACCAGAATGTAGTCGAGCTCTTAGCGATATGCATGCGCTGAAGATCCTCGCCATTTCTAAGGCCGTTGCAAGCCGTCTGACAAACGTGTGCAACATTGTTACTTTATGCAGTGTATAGAAACAAAACTAAAACCGAACCATTGTGGCAAGTCAAGCGCGCGCATGTTACTATGCATTTCCTGCCACAGTTTGGTGTACTTCATGTGCCACCGCACCACCTGCCTCCGACCCTGCCCACCTGCAGCTGTGGCATGTGTAGTAGATTTAGTCAAATGTGTTTAACGGTTAAAATGGGTTTGGTTTCGTTTGGTTTTGGTTCTGGTTCGAGTTGCTGCTGCTTATCGTTGTGTGTTGTTCCTTTGGGCGCTTGCTGATTTCTTTTGTTGTTTGAAAAATATTGTTATTATTATTATTTTTTTTTTCTTGTATTATATTCCGTTTGCTGGCAACACGAAAGAGGAGGCTAACGCATGCCCAGGGCTGCTTTGTGAACGGCTGAAAAATAAAAAGGCTTCGCATATAAAAATGTTGTAGGTGGCGTATACGCGATATTATTATAAACTGCAGCGTTCTAGGCGGCATTTGGCGTTCTCGTTTGTGGTCAAACTTTTCGCTCCGTTTCCGCTCTTCTCTTGTCTCTAACTTGTTGTTGTTGTTGTTGTTGTCATAGGCGCGTCAGCTGGCAGGACAGGCTAGGCCGGGCAGCTCCGTTCAGCTCCGTTCAGCTCCGTTCAGCCTAGGCCAGGCCCGGTTAGGCCAATTGTATTCGTTAGTTAGTCAAAAGTGGGTGTGTGTGTTTTTTGGGTTGCCGCTGCTGCTGCTGACGACGTTGGCATTGCCCCCACATCAAACGAGGCGTGTACTTTAATTAATTTTCCAATTTAGGTCGTTGGCATAACGATTTTCTTTTATGATTTTACTTATATGTGATATGCACTTATATTCTGTATATGTATGCATGTGATTTCATAGATTATGCATTAACTGACATCGGTTCTACTATCTGCTAATTCACTTCATTTTAGATAAAGAGGCATTCTGGTTCCTTGTTAAAGTCGCCGGCTTGACCAGCATTTGATTTTTATGATTAAAATTGCTTAGATTGGTTTTTCTTTTGTTCGTCTTCTGCAAAAACAAGTCACAGGCAACTCAACTAAATACAACGGGTTGCGGCTCGTACCTATGCTATTTTAAATAGTCAACCTTTAAATCTCGCAGGAGAGGAATTTGCTCTATTATATGATTGAGAGATTCAAACTGCTGGAACAATTGAGCACTCGATCCTTCGGGGCCCACCAATGCCTCCAGCTTCTTCACTGACGGATCTAAGTTAAATGATCGTGTTGGAGGTGGGGTTTTTTCAGAGGAACTCAACATAAGGCATAGTTTTAGACTTGTGGATCACTGCAGTGTGTATCAAGCGGAAGTTCTTGCAATAAACAGGGCACTAATGTACCTAAAAAACTCGGGAAGTAATTCGAGCATTGTAAACATCTACAGTGATAGCCAAGTGGCCTTCAAATCAATAAGCTCAATGTCGTCAAATTTGATATCTGTAACAAACTTTCGCAGATCTCTGCATGAGATGGCTCAACTTTTCGTTATAAGCCTGATATGGGTAGGGGGACAACGGGGTATCGAGGATAATTGCATAGCTGACAAGCTTACGAGACAAGGTACTAGCGCTCAATTTTTCCTCGAAGGAGACGACACAACTATACCTATGGCCACTTGTAAGCTTCATAGTAAGAAACGCTTCAATTATAAAGCCACAGAAAAATGAAAAAACGCGGCAAATTGCCCTTGTCTACCCTGTGATTTTGTATCTATTGGTTAACGGGGGAAAAATGAGCTCGGCATAGTCTGGCAGCCTGTCTAACCTAGCCTAACCTACTGGTGACACCATCTGAAAATAAGGAAGCCCTGTTCTTCGAATCAAATAAGTTTGTGGCAGCCTTTTTCTTGTATTTCCCATTATAAAATGCATTTCCACCAATAAATTTTTGTGTTTTAGCCGAAAATTCAGAGGGGCACTTCTGGGAGATTCGATAACAAAGAGCACCTTCTTCTTCCCCCATGGGTTTACGAAAACTATAAAAATTGTAATAAAGCTTCGTTATATGCATACAATGTTATGCATCCATATCACTCCCCATAGCAAAAAGCTATCTATGCCTTTGAGGTAATCATTAATCTTAATGCTTCAACGCATTGCCCAATCTTCTGCAAGGATAACTAAAGCTACGCAGCTGTCGCTTCATCCGGAGAGGAACAAAAAACAGCCATATCGTGAGCATAAGTAACTCTCGTCACATCATCGTACCCAACCTCAGTATTAGGGGCATCAGACTTCCCTACGGAACACCAGCAAACACAGTCTTGAAAACAACATTGGTTCACTTTACCATCTTGCAAATAGTATGTAACCCTTCCATTTGGTCACAACTCCGTTCTGTGCAATTAAACTACACTAGTTATTCCAGTTACTTGAACTTTTCATAATTAAGTCATCATCATAAGCGTATTACATAAAACTATTTATAACTTGCATATAATATAATATGTCAGTCTGTCAATAAGCCGAAAGCAGCCATTGCACGCTCGGCGGATTTCAGCTTAGCTCAGCCGTAATTTTAATTACATGCCAGCAGCCAAAAAACCTAAAAAAAAAAAAGGAAAAATTATGAAAGTGAGAGTGAGGAAAAGATCATGCACAAACTCATTAAAAGCAAGTGGCAATCGCTTCGGTAGTCAGCCTCAAGCTGGAAGTCTCCGAAAGTGTACAGTTGCGCAAAACTTTAACACCTCAGCTTAAACTACCGTAACCAAAATCCAAAAACCCAATTTGAAATGCTCTTCATTGATGGTAAGAAACTATTTATTAAAAGCTTTTAGCGATGTGACAGCTCATGCCAAGTTGTCATCAACGTTGTGCCCGCCATCGTCATCGTCATCAACATCATCATCGTTTAGTTGCAAGTGAGTTTTGTCATTAGCTCAGCCGGCAAACAGCTTCCAATTCCCAACGAGTAGTCAAAAAGATTACGTGACATTCGTTGTGCTAAATAACATTAAACAGTAATGAGTGGCAAAATTTATGAATACAACAACTAACACACACAACAACAACAACAGCAACAATTTTTTATACACTTGCAAAAAAAAAAGATAAAATATTTTTTGTGCATTTAATGAGTTTTTGTTTTTTATTGCATGATTTCTAGACATATAAATTATATAAATTGGTAATATCTCTTCCCGAGTGAAGCGGAGTAATTTGATGACTTAAATGTGTGCACAAGAGCGGGAAATTTATGGAAAGGATTGGAAATCTGTCATAAAAACTAGGCACCGACAGCTGTTTCCCGGTGTTTCAAATGAAACCTAACAGAAATGTCTAATTTCACATCAATGTTTGGATGCCATATTCCTAAGCTGATCATTAGCTTGGCCTTAGGTCAGGGATTGGGAAAATGTTCGAATGTAGCCAAAAATCGAACAGAGCAAATCTCCTCCCAGAGACGAGATAGCTTTAAAACAGGCATGTGCACTCATAGATTGCACGGGCGCGAAGAAGTACTAGCCGAAGGATTGACTCAATTCTTGTATGAGGCAAAGCTCCATAATTGACGTAGCCGATCCCTGTTTTAGAGATTACCGCAAAAGAACTTTATACAGTGAGGCATTGAAAAAGAAACTACCAAGAAAGCGTATGCTAAGTAATCGTTGAAACACTTTTGAAATGAAGCATAACTTCTCTAAGTCGAATTCCTGCGTCCAGCTGTGCAGTACAAGCTTATCGAATCTCTAGCGTGCTTTATGGTTAAGTTGGCTGATGAATGGACAAATACCTGCCACATTGGAGCGATTGTTGTTTTCTAATATTTTCAGTAACCACTGAAAACAGCAAACTTTTCGGTACTTATCGTAGCCAATTGCATGCTTGTTACCTATGTACATCAGATAGTTGTTCTAGCTAGCTGCAAAAGTCGTTTAAGCCGCCTTAGAAGGCTTTAACAAATGGACCTATCGCTGTAATATCGCTAGAAATCCTGCTTTCACATGGTATGGGCATAGATCACTAAGCTAAATAAGCTAAAGCGTCATACAAGGCACATTGAGTCAAGCCTTGCCAGGTCCATTGACCACAAACAACTGCGGCTTGAAACGATTCGAACTGTCGATTTTGAACAACTCAGATTACTACTCTTTGTGTACATAAATAAATGCCAGATAAGCTGATGCTTTGAAGATCTCCAATCAACACAAGTAATCGTTTTCGTTGTGTGAATCATTTGATAAATTTGATTGTCCAGCACACTGGTCATCTCCTTCATAAAGAAACTATCACTAATCTAGAGAAGAAAAATCCAAAACCATAACAGTGTAAAAAGGTCTTCAACTCGAAAGGCAAGCTCAAATTGCGCAAGATAGTCTCTTTTCATATTTTACATATATGATCTTTCAAAAGTCACTATGAATTTCAAAACCCTTTCCGATGTATCTAAGTTCACGAAAATTGTTTTTGATATCAAAGATCTTTATCCGCGACCCAGGGATAAAACTGGCACGTAAGTCGCGATGATTTTTGCGGCCTGATTAGGGTGGCCGGATTCGGATGGCCCTTTTCGGGTTTTCTGACTAGGGTGCTGTATTAGCACTGCCTACAGGAGAGATCATACACACTTGTCGTGTAATATACAGCATCCAGTAGTGTTGTAGAACATATAAAAATCTCCATATATCTCTACAATAATCTAGTCTTCGCCCTGTCATCGACATTCAATGATGTAATACATGCTCTAATAACTGCCAATTACAAAGAAGAGAAAAGAAAACACGAACTAGCCACGTTTGCGAGTACAATGTATTTTGTTGTAGTTTTTTTTACTTCAAATCAATTTTCATCTATCTTTAACGCAACGTATCCAGGTGAAACGTATATTCGGCTAACCGCAATTATTTTATCTTTCGAATGGTATAGGTTTCATCTAAAAAAGTTGCGTTATTGTGAAGTAATCGGTACCACACTCAGTTTTTGCTTAGCGTATTTATATATGGATAATAACAAGTTTTCTAACAAACAATGATTTGAAGCTAATTATGATTTAGCCATCTGTCATTGCTTTGCATTTGTCATATGAATATTTTATAGCCTTTATAACGATTTCTCAACTCTTAAAGTTGAAACAAATATCAACAAAAAAGTTATTCCAATATTTTTCACTTAAAGATGTCGCAAAGAGTGAATCATACATACCTATTATAAGCTTTCGGTACTTTCCCTATCATCCAAGATCACAAAATTTTGAAAGTAAAATTTGGCATTAAGTAATTTTCATGAGATAATACTACTAAATGAAGCTACCTTCTAACCTTGAAAGACTTCAACCATAAACCTAATAACATTGTATTACAATAAAGCTCTTTCAAAGAGAAGAATCAATATTTACATATACCAGCGCTGGTCTTTGTTAAGAACAGTCATAAAATTGTCACAACAAAAGAGTTGCTTATTGAAAAAGCGCTTTAAGAGTTCGAAAATATAAAAGAAAAACCTCTGTATACATGTACGGCTGAACTGTAAAAGTCTGTATGCAAATTATGTAAAATTTATGGAAGCCAAGCTGAAACCGCTTTCAAATGCTAAAAACGAAGTGTATGAACATAAATATCAGTATTTTTTTTTGGTAGTTATAAAGCGTAGACAGCCTTTTGACGCTGAACAAATATATAAATTAAAATAAAATTTAAAAACTAATAGATAATAGATAAAACTAAGCTGACTGGCTAAGCAGCTATTTGAAGGTCAGCGCGTTTATTTAGCACCTCTGGGGCATAGAGTGATGAGGCAAGCGCCAAGTGATGTAGCCGCAACCACTTCCTCTATATCGGCGGACAGACAAGTTGGAACCGATGTTTGTCAGTTTTGTACGCCGTTGACAATCCGCCGCAGTGTCAAAGCTAATTGCGTGTTTAGGAAGTGTGTGTGTGTGCGTGGCCCGTAAATCATTTTGGCCAGCTTTTGTTGCGGCCTCCTAAAATGCAGATATATATTTGCTGGCCGGGCCTAGTCTGGGCCTCTACCCCGCTCTCTCTCTCTCTCTGTCTGTCTCTTGGCAATTAGCGCAACTCATGAGGCCGCACATGAGCATTGCAAAATTTATATTATTAGATGTTCACACACAAATATATGCCTAGGAATTTACAGTTACAGCCAGCAACTGATTTGTGGCCATCTCTGTGGCAGCACAACTTCTACCAAGTCAGCAACTGCCTTTCCATTCTTGCAACATTTAGTCAAAGTCGCACTGTCTCCAGCCATTTTCCTAGCAGCAGAGCGAGCGTCCTCGTCATCGTCATAGCCATCAACATTGTGCCCGGTCTGGTAGTATCTGCGTCGTGGTGTTGCAGAGTAGGTTAATAGTGCCAAAATGCTTGCTAAGTCACTGTTGCAACAATAACAACAACAGCAACTCAAACAACAGCTACAAAGAACAACTAAATTCTACAAAACTGTGCGCCATTTCACTAATACACTGTACACCCTTTCCTCATTCTTGACAGACAAATTAATTCTGTTTTCATCGTTGTCGTTGTTGTTGTTTTTGCAGGCAGTCATGGAATATCATTATTATAGCCAAATTCAAAAGTCAAAGCCAAGTTTAGTTGATCCTCGCATTATTATTTATTTTATTGACAGCAGTTGCCATTTTTTTTTACACTTACTGAAGTTACTCTTAACTTTGTAATGAAGTTGGTTGAACATACAAGAAAATGTCATATAGCCAGCTTTAATTATTGCCATTTGGTCTGAATTGAGGCGAAATGTATATACACATTGTTGTCGATTCACTTGCAATTCGTCTATCAACTATTTTCTTATGCAAATTTATGGAAATATACGTTTTTATGCAAATAAGGGGGCTCCAGCCCCTGCTAGCTTCGCTCGCCAACCCCCGTGCCCCTCCCGAGGTATTCCTCTTCCCGTTTCCCTTTCTTTTTTTCTGCTTCTTCAGCTTCATCTTCTTTCTCTTCCTTTTCCTCTTTCCCATATTGTTCCTCCTCCTCATTCTCTTAATGTTCCTCATCCTCATTTCACCGTTTCACTCCGCCCCCTTCTCGCTTCGCTCACAACGAACTTGCCTCTCTCTAGATAGATCATATTCCACTTTCTCTTCATCTTCCTCTTCCCGTTCTTCCTTTTCCCCAACCTCTACTTATACCATACTATAAGATGAAATAACCCGATTTACGTATCACTCCGCCACCTTCTCGCTTCACTCACAATCTCCTTACCACTCTGTAGGTAGATCATATTCCTCTTGCTCATTTCTGTTATCACTTGCTTTAAACTCCAATGAGTATGAATTTGACCCAAAATTTGCTTTCGGCACTAATTTGTGAATTGAACTCAATTGGCGATGAGCTCGTGAATTCAATGAGCTCAATCAATCAATTTCGCATGCAAAACACAACTTTAGCTTGATTGTGAATTTACCGAATTGATGCTTTCTTAGACAGTTTAAGGAAAAATAGTTTGTTTATTTCTAAGATAAATGTAAATGAAAAGAAAATTCGTTCAAAGTTTGCGGATTATAAAGCAGAAGTGATATAAAGCGATCTGCTTCTGTCTTGCCTTAAAAGTTCGACTTGCGCTAATCTTCCATGAGTATCTCTTCAGCTGAAACCATTCAATACAAAATGAAAGGGTGAGCCATGGGTATCTCTTATAGTACGATTGTTAGATAATACGCTCTATAAACTTTAACACGAAAATTTGTTTACGTATATGCAATTATATAATCTTCAGAGACAAACGTCTTGCAGAAGAAATTTTAATTTATATATAAGTAACCTTAATGGGGAAATATAGTAACTTAAAAATTTCGCAATATTTTTAGCAACTAACAAAATCGACAGTTTTATTTCACCTCCAACCGAATAAAAGAGCTTCAAAAGCTGAAAGAAAGTTTACACAATTTAATCAGAATAACTTTTACAATGGCTAGTCTTCCAGCCTATTAAACAAACTGAAGAAAAAGATTATAACATACCATGAAATACAAATGAATGATTCAAATAGAGAAAAGCTCATCATATTGAAAAAAAGATCGCTATATAGCAATCCTTCGACAGTTTTGTTTGGTACAAGTACTTAGTACAAATCGAAGAACTATATAAATTAACACTATGCAACAAAAAAAAAGTTCGAATTTGTTGCATAGTGTTGCAAATTCACTTTCAGTTTCACGTAAGTCGAAATGATGGATCCAATATGAACAACATCAACACGTAAATTCGTTAAAATTTTGAAATTCACTGTTTAAGCATATCCTCGTCTATTTAAATGTCGATGTCTGCCATCTTGGATTTCACAAACTTGATAGCTTAGATAGATTTGTAGATTCGAGATTATATTCTTATAACTGCCTTTAGATCAATTTCTTGAACTTCAGGGAGGGTATGAAAACTTTGACGAGTCCAAAGTTTGCTTTTCTTTTTGCGTCTTATTTAATGGCTAAAAGGCAACTCGGCAGTACGTTCTTGGCCAGCTCAGCGCACTTACTCAGCTGAGTGGCAATAATTTGCTGCCTAGAAGCAACCATTCCCGTAGACCTTTTACTTTGCGCTAATAAATTGCTGTTAAATGACTTCAACTATAACTTTGACTTGGATTTAGATTTGGAGCTGCACTAACTTGAATATGAGGATGTGAATCACTAGGAGTACAAGTAGTAGTATCCAGCCAGCTGCGCTATACAATTGTTGCGCCATAATTTCCCATCAAATTTTTCACACTCTATGTGTATGTCGGTCGGTCGGTCGGTCTGTCGGTCGGTCGGTCTGTCAGTCGGTCGCCCGTTTGCTTGTTTGCTGCGGCTCGTTTCAGTTTTGGTTTGCTTTTGGTTGGCGATAATCAAATATTTGACCTCTGCAGCAAATAAATTTCAATGCAATCACAACAACAACAGCAAAGTAAAAATTGACTTGGCCAAATTCATTGGGCCAGGAAGGCGCGTGAAAGCGCATTGCCATTCTCATACTTACTGCATCCCAAACAGCTGAAAAAACCCGCCTGCTCCAGGTTGATCTTGGTCTTGGCTCTTGACTATAGCCAACTTGCGTGTTAAACACAATTCAAAGTCTATAATTATTGTACAATTGCTAGAACTAACACAAAACTTTGGCCAGATTGTTGCGCTGTTTGCTGCTCGTCAGCTCCACTTCACTTCATGCCGCTGTCCGTGCTACTCCAGCAGCAAAGCTGGCGAAGCTCACATGGAACATGAAAATTGTAGCGTGTAGCAGAAAAATTCCAAACACACATTCTAATTCCTGGGCAAGTTTTGCTGCAGCGGCAGCGGCAGCAGTGGCACTGGCAGCGGCAGCAGCGGCCCCACATCTTTGACACACTGCTGGCAGCTTCATTGAGTTGCCGTCGACTGCAACTTGCACTGCAACTGCGACAGCGACAGCGCTATCTGCTTTGGTGTGATTCACTTTGGCGCTTGTGCGATTTCCATGTGAATTTGGTGGCCGCTGTGCGCGCTTAACTGTTTTTCTGCTATCCAAGTGCTTGCCGCTGCCACTGCCGCTACCTTGGCAGTTGCAAAGATTTTCAGATTTTCCATAGGCGATTTTGTCTTCTTTGTGGGTATACACTTTTCGAATCTATATCAGCTATGTCAAGCAATTTGCATATTACATCAAAAGCTTACTGAACAAAAGTGTGCAGGTAAAAAGCTATGCTCATAAGCAAGATTTGGGACATTTCTATAACACTAAGGGGCACAATGTAACCACATCTGAGTAGCTCTTCAACAGAAACTCGTACACCACAGTAATAGGAGGCCAAAAGTTTTCATTGACCAAGGCAGCAAAATTAACATCAGAGACCCTTAGTTTGTAAGCAGCGATAAACCTTTCTGAGCTTAGTTTGAACTTATAGATTTCTTAGAAATCAGTTTATACTTAGAGGTAATAAATTTTGGGAGCGATTACAGTGACGTCTCAAAAACATCGACCATAGGAGCAGATTTTGTAGGTGTCTTGGTAGGTGAAAAATGTAGCTGGAATCGGCCCACTTTCCCTTACCAATTGCTTCGCGAGACGCAACTCTGGTTGCTTCACCGCATCAGTGTCAGGATCGAGCCGAGCAATGGAATCCACCGCATGGGAAGGCGAGAAGGCAACGTAAAACCAATTCAATTTCTAGATATCACTAATAGCAGGTGCAGGCAGTACAGTCCTGGGCTACAGACGGAGTTGCAACTCTCTTAGCAGCAGATAGAGTTTTTTTATCTTTATAGGTCGAATAACTTTATTTCGCACATTATCACATATCTATTGGGAGCTACTTCATCCTAACTGGCCATAACAACCCGTTATAGGGTTACGGTCTAATGTAAATACATTCTTTTATTGGAATTGTCGTTTTTGGTGATGGGTCCCAAACCCTACGCACAACCCTTTTGGTGGCTCCACTGGTCTCGAAAAGAACCCAGTGTCATTGTTAGTCGCCTCATACGCCAAGCTTTGAACTGCTGAGATGGTATTCTCTATCCCACTCGCCACAAGGGGGAATAGCTTACAAACTTTTAAGTTAGCTTTTGAATATGCTTATTCATTGCGAAAAACGCAATTCGATACTTTCTCAGCATGCTAATGAAATACAGCACTACTTGTCTACAAGAAAACCACGAGCAATAAAGGCCATTCCATGATAGGATATATCTTTTTCCAAGGAAAATTAACAAAAATCTCATGCAATCTGTCTTCAGAACTTTGTAACGAAAGATAAGCTTTTCGCTCCAGTAGACTGTCTGTTAACAACAAGCTGCAAATTTTCGGACAGAGTATTCCACATTTGTGTGTTAATGAAAATATTTTCAGCCAGCATTTATTGTGGTTATGGTCGATTTACGAGCAAAATATTTGCCGAACGCAGAGTCTTGGGCAGCAGACTTGCCACCTCAGCCAAATAATTTGCGCCGTTTAACACTGCCTCAGAAAAGTGTGTGCAAATGCGATCGTGTGTGTGTGCACTTTTTAATGTGCAATTAAAGCTCGACCTGTTGGTATGTGTGCCCAGGCTGATTGGCCATAGCTAACCGGCTGCCAGCCCCCTCCATTCACCTATTTACTTTTGATGGCTTTTTATGCGCTGGGAACGAATCTAAAGCGGAAGCATGTGAGCTGCGATAAGCGACGTCGCATAACTATTTTGGCAGCAATTTTGGCATATAACTTGGTTGTTGTTGTTGTTGGCAGCTCTGGGCGGCAAACACTCCCACACCCACGTGCACGCCCACTTGTCAAGCGCACTCCAGTCGTCATTCACTTTGCAGTTAGTACGTGCCTTACCGTAGTCTCTCTCTCCGGCTCGCTCCGCTGCGGCGTGCTCCTTTTCCTCATGCCTGCGCAACGCCCACACCAGAACTGAATGACTGACTAACTGCAAGAAGGCGGCAATACTTAAAAGCCAACACGCTCTTGGTTCAACTTCTTTATTTTCTCGCTCTTGTTGTTTTTGGTTTTTGTTTTTTTTTAGCCAGGCTAATTGTAAACTGCTGTTAGAATTGCCAGCCGACCTAACTGTGCGCACTTTGCCGCTTGTTAGACGCTTGTTTATTAACAATTTAGCGCTTCACAGCTCGTACATTAGCAAAGAGCACGAAACCGTAGCACATGGCTCTTGGTGCAGCTGGGATGCTGATCTTGGGTTTGGTGCTGGCCACAAGCTCCATGCCAGCGACAGCCAGCTATCAAACTGACTGCTAGCGCAGCCTCCCAAAATCAAAGTTATGTGCTGTGAAATGTTCTCGAAATGCATAAACTTGGCCATTTTATGTGATCGCTTGTTTGACCTATGGCTCTAACACATGTGAGTTGCAGCAGCGTCTCTCTCTTTATCTTAGGCTTTTTATACAAAAGTGTTAAGAAAGGGTTAAGTGGGACACTGTGCAGGCCAAATATGTATTGCAAAACTGTTTTGAGTGTTAAAAGTTGAGTGAAAATCTAGTCAAAACAAAAGACTTAGGCAACGAACTTGTTTTTTGCAAATGAACAACTTACTCTTTAAGGGTGGATTTACATATACATACATATTGTTGAGGAAGTTTATAAAGGCTGCTGCCCCGACGCTAAATTATTTGCATAGATATCTGAAACCTATTATCTGCGTAGCTGCAATCCTAAGTTAGAAGACATATTCCAAAAAATAAATATTAATTTCTAGGAAACGGCCAGGCCTGCGGCCCTTTTTAACCCAAAGCTGCTTCAAGTCAAACAAGCTTCTTGGAAAAATGTAAGCACGAGAGAACAACTTTAACGCTGGCAAGCTTAGAAAGGTTCTTTAAAGACCTCGTGATATATAAAGTAGTGCCAACAAGTAGCTTCGAAATAAACATATATAGTACTAAATAATCTTCTCAACTGCATATTTTCCACTGTGGTAACTACACACTCCTTCCCTGTTCCTGAGCAGACAGAATCAAAGGAGAGACCATCCAGATGCAGATATAAAGTCTGCAATCCGTTTCTTCTTCTTAATTGGCCATAACAAACCATTATCTGGTTACGGCCTGATGTAAATACATTCTTTCATTGGAATTGTAGTTTTACATTGTAGGTCCCAAACCCTACGAACAACCCTTTAAAGGCCTGGCGTGGCTCTACTGATCTCTCATTGTTAGCCGCCTCATACGACAAGCTCTGAGATGGTATTCTCTAAACCGCTCACCACACGGGGGATCCGTTTAGGTCTGATTTCAGACAGTTACGATATGCTGTCAAGAAATAACTGCGTAGATATTTGAGCCTGCGTCAGCACAGAGCTGGACATGAGCAGAAGAGGTGCTCAATCGTTTCTTCCTGCAGAAATTGTTTAAAGGGGCGGAAAGCTTAGCTGCATGGTTACCGACCAACCAGTATCCGGTGATGGCGCGCACGACATCAGGGCATCGCTCACGGTCAAGGGAACATAGTTCTATCGTAGTCCGGTCAAGTTTGTTTGGCGATTCTATGGGTGGGATTCTAATAATTCTTAATATGGACCTTACAAGTGGCCAGTGGTATACTTGTAGCTTCTTCATCAAGGAGAAGGGTACCGACCTATAGCACCCTGTCTGACAAGTTACAGTTACCAGCTATGCCTTGGCGACACGGCACCCATATCAGTTTAATAACGGACTGCTGAGTCATCTCCTGTAGAGAAAAGTTGTCAATGTGTTGAGGACATTGGCATGCATGTGTTCACGAACGGTTTCTCAGTGGCTATTGGCAACTCTCATTGCTCAGAATTTATGTTGCTACAATGGTATTTGTGAGTCAACAGAAAAAAGTTGTCAATGTGTGGCAACTTTTTGGCGACTCTTGATTTAGAGCCATTAATTTTTTTATCTTGTATCTTTTCTTAGGCTTAAGCTTCAATTACGTTTACATTCTTGTTTACATTATCTAACTTTTGTTAATTTTGTTACTCTTTACAGGTAAGTTGCTCAAATCGAACCCAACCCATTTTGTAAGCACTTTCAATTGAATTTGGCGGCTTATGTAAGTACCAACAATGATTCGAAAATAAAAACAAAAAACAAAAACCCAAAACCAAAAACCAAAAAAAAAACCCAGACACTGTTGACTAGGCAGACCAACGCCCTTATGGCACAAACCAAACAAAATTCAAACAAATTGGAAATCAAACAAAATGGAACAATAGAAATTGGCATGGAGCATGGACATGCTGGATAGCCAGCCATGGACACGGGCAACGTAAACTGAACCAATTTAAATTGTAAACGAACGAATTTTGTTTTCCTCCATTTCTTGCGCGTTGCTAGCTTTTCGCTTGCATAAGTTTCAAATTAACTAAATAAGCCGAAATAATAACACACAGATACACTAACTCACTCACTAACACACACACATAGAGTGAAATGTGTGGCCAGATTGGCTAATGATGCGACATGCGGCTGCAATGCGGCAAATGCGTCACGCTTACCGTTAGCATGCAATAGCCAACAGGCTGCAAGACAAAGAAATGGTTTATAGTATGAGAGAGAGACAGAGAGAGAGGGAGCGAGAGAGAGCGAGGGACATAGGCGTACACGCACAGCCAATAAAGCAAAAATTTGATGCAGACAATCGGGACGGTGCCCGACAATGGAATACGCTGTACGCTTTTTTCCCCATAAGCACTAAATCCAGCATACGGTAAAATGGGAACGAAAGTATTTTCTTTTATGTCTCCTTTTACAAGTTTAATATGACTGTAAGCATTTTCCTATTGGGAAGTTCCAATTGACAAGTTTTCCTATTGGGAAGTGGGAGCAAAAATTACTTTTATGCCCATAACTCCAGTATTCTTGGGTCAATGTCGTTGAATTTTGTAACGTAGATCAAAAATGCATTTATAAATGTCTGTGACAATTTTCAAATCAATGAATTGGGGGGTGTGGCAGTAATTAAGGTAAATCGATTGCGGGGAAGGGGGGTTTCTATTGAAAAAAGGTGGATACAGTTTTAACGATTAGGGTCACACGAGTCTCTCTTGTAACTCTAGCTCACATGTATCCATATCTACATGCAGTGCACTTTTGTCTCAGTTTATAGGCGAGGGTGGGTGAAATTATCATATTTTTGACTATAAATTTTGATGTGTTTATTCGATTTCGATAATTTTTGAAACATAGATGCACATAGGCACGATGCACACTTCTGTTGAGTTTTGAGATGATCGATTGAACGGCTGTAAACCGCAAAAATATGTCCCAGGGGAAGGGGCAAGATATCGACGAGATTTGACAAACTTCATCTTTTCGGTGTAAATGCGCATATTTTGGTAAATTTTTGTGCCTCTACCTCTTATGGTGTCTGATACCTCGACGTTCATACGGAAGGACGGACGGACGGACATGTCTATATCGACTCGACTATTGTTCCTGACCATTTTTGCCCATGGAACATACGCTTCTAACTGTTACATACATTGTACAAACCTATAATACCCTATGGTGTACAGGGTATAAAAATAAACAGACGCCGCATCCCACAGAGAGATCACAGTCAGTGCGGTCTCCAATGCTACCTGATACGCTCACACACACTCACAGCATGCGCTCCCTTTTTTGGCAAATTTGGTGCACTGCCGCGCCTTTCACTGTGGCCCAACAACAAGAAATCTAATCAGCAAATGCTCTAAACCAGATAGAAAGGAACAGTGGGGCAAAAATGCAGAGGGAGAGAGAGCAGCGTAGAGTGCGGTGGGGGGAGTGAACTTACTCAAGCGCAAAATTAGCAACATTGGCGCACAGTTTGAAAAATGCGCTTGATTTACCGCCTCTGCATGGCTAAGGTTGGCGCCGAAGGGGGATCGGTTATCACAAATGCCCAGCTTTTACATGCATGAAGTTCAAAGAAGCAACAACTAGGAATAGACTTTTGAGCAACTTGTTAGCAGGCATCCTGTGGGGCATTCTAATTGAAAATTCCTAGATGCAACCAAAACTTCAACTTCAACTATTGCCTTTTCATAGCTGTCGGCTGTCAGCAGCTCTGCCGCATGCGTTACGTGCTACAAAACCAAATGAAACCTGAAGCTGAGCTGCAGCTTTACTTGGACAGAGATTTGATTTTGCCATTGCCCCAAATGCTGCCGCTGCTGCGTGTGAGAATTTGCAACAAGTTGTAGCTAATCTTAGGCTATTTGCTTACCGGCTGCCACAATTAGCTGTCAATACGTTGCTTCAAGTCATCAGCAGTAGCAGCAAAACTGCATGCAAATTGCATTGCTCATACGCCACTTGGTACGGCGGCAGACAACAGAAGTAACAGTAACAAAAACAAATGGCAATCATGGCGACTATTAGGCAAAGCAAAATTGACTCATTTGTCAATTGCAACACGCAAAAGATGAGATGAGATGCACGCATGGTCAGCGCTGCCAGAGTTGCCACATCAGATGATTGTTGTCTTACAGTGTTTAGCTACGAAAATAGAGCCCATTAACTTTGTGACAATGCTTGTCATTGAAAAAGTTTTTGGTATGTTATTTTTCAAGTTCAGTTTTGCGTAAATTCTAAATGTTCAAATGCTAACATCAATTGTAGCAGTCGCTAAGCACATAATTGAATCTTGAAGCAGTGGAATCTGCTCCAACTCAACTGACTCAAACTGCTGGAACAATTGGCACTCTGCTATACTAACGAAACATAATTTCGTCCCACTCAAAACTGACTATAGTGTACCGGTAGAATTTTCCCGTACACCTTTCAATACCTCCTGGTTCTTCACGGACGGATCTAAGTTAAAAGATCGGGTTGGATGTGGGGTCTCTTCAGAGGAACTCAACATATGGCATAGTTTTAGACTTCCGAATCACTGCAGTGTGTTCCAGGCAGAAGTTCTTGCAATAAACAGGGCACTAATGTATCTAAAGAACTCGGAAACTATCTCGAGCAATGTAAACATCTACAGTTATAGCCAAGCGGGCATCAAACCAATACGCTGAATGTCGTCAAATTCGATATTGGTAACAAACTGTCGCAGATTTGGCATGATATGGCTCAACAGTTCGTTATAAGCCTGATATGAGTACCAGGACACCGGGGTATCGAGGGTAAGTTCTAAGATTTCTTGTTTTGGCTCCAAGTTGGGATGCCAAAAACTTTTTTTGACACTGCCGCGCAACTGAGTGTCGACGATTGGTCAACCCTGACGACATTCCTCTAGCAATTGAGTACGCTCGCCTAAAGGGCATCTTGCATTCGTGCTAAATATCTGTGGTGTTCTTTTTTCGTTGTAAATATATGGTAAGGTATTGTCCATAAATTTGCTTGACCTCGCGCACATTTTGGGGCGTGCATTGAATGGCTCGTTCATTCGCACTTCTGTTGCTTTTTCTTTATACTTCTTGTTGTTGTTTGCAAGTTACAAAATTTATGTTTATGGACACAACCAACGAAGTGATCAAGCCACAGTCGCCGTTAAAACTATACACACACCTATGCATTTGCATGCGTAGCAACACTGCCGTTGTAGCTGCATTTGTTTGCGCAGCTTTTTGTGGTTGTTATTTTTGTTATCGATATTTTTAGGCGCAGCAACTTTGTTTAGTCGTTTCACTTTTGGGCGTGCAGACAAAATGCGTTGGGCAATGCACAAATGTGTGAGTGTGTGTGTGTGTGTGTGTGTGTGTGTGTGTGTGTGTGTGTGTGTGTGTGTGGTGTGTGTGTGTGTGTGTGCGTGCATATGTGACACATATTTGTTGTTTGCCTACCAGCCAAACAGGTGGCATTGCCCAAGGCACACGCTCGCCATACGTGAGTCAGCATTAACACTCTGTGGCAATTGTGGCAACTGTGTGGCAATGGGGCGTACAGTTTAGTCGCAACTTTTACAAGAGGACTCTGAATTTGGTCTAAGCTTTAACTTATATTTTATGTTGTGGCACGCTTTGGGCGCTCTTATGACTGCAAACCCATAAGGCAGTTTATGTCTTTCAACTGAAATGACTTTAAACTGTGTTAGTTAGCAGCAATTAAGCTATCGTTAGCTGCTGTTTTTGTATCTATTGGATATACAGTTAACGCGTTTGTGAAACGAAAAGATTTGGGCCTTTTTGGGAGTTTCAGGCTAAACGATTGCCACAGCGTTACAAATTTCCTAATGTAAGCAAATGCAATCAATGAAGTACACTAAGCTGTTGTAAATAGCATTTCTATAGCCAGAGTTGCCCTTTTATTAAATGTTTGTTAAGCTGCATCATCTATTTTGACTTTTGATCGTTTCTAACGTTTCAGAATATTTTGAGTAAAATAAAGCAAAACGTTGTTTTTCCGAACTGTTTCTGTAGGACAACCATTACTACACAAGTTGGCCTACGCTGATGACAAATCGAGAGTTGATAATATCACAACGATAACAGATTACTCAATCGATATTGCGTTTTACAAGGATTGTTGCTTTTTATATTTCTAGCCTAATAGTGAAAATCGTTTCATTAAAAGCGGTTTTGTTTTTCCTAAAATTTTGATTCTATGATAACACTATGCAACAACAACAAAAAAAGCATATATCTGAAACATACCATTTCCAAACATATTTGGGGTCGCTGATCTGGAAACCTTTAAAGTGGCAAATTTTGTTGTGCTTGGCCGGGAACACCCATACTCTCGATTGCTGCTTTGTTTCGGGCTCACATGCCTATATCCAGCATGCGTTATCTGTCAAGTTGCCATAAACGTATTTGAAAGCATTCTGGCATTTTTTTGCAATATGAATTCTAAAAGTCAATGTAAGCAATGAACTGAGTGACCGTACAACAAAAAGTTCTAGGTTTTTATGCCAAAAAATACCGAACTTTAAAATGGAAATGGCAATTAGGACTTAATAAGGATGACAGTGTCCTTCTCTTCTTCTTAACTTTCCATAACAGCCTGATGTAAAGCTCCCCTCCAGGCGTCTCTGCTTTGAGCGCGCCTTCTCCAATCGATGATAATAAAGGTAGCTAGTGTGCTCACTTCCTGGTCCTTCCAGCAGAGGCATGATCTGCGTTTCGTCGCCTTTACTCGCAGGAGCTTCTTCTCCCATACGCACAACATGACCTAGGCAGCATCTAAATTCGCTCGTAGAGTTCATTGTTCCATCGTATGCGGTAGTCGTTGCCAACGCGTGAAGGGCCAAAAATCTTTCAAAGTACTTTCCGCTCAAACACAAAAGTTACCTAGTCTAGAGATATAAAAAGCGAAACCTCGTAATTTTTGGACATGCATGGACATAGGTGGCGCCAGTTGTCCTCACACTACGGCAGCAAGTGGCCAAACAGCAGCTGGCCAACCCTAACTACTTAACTTATGTCAAATTTAACATCATAAGACGTCAATTGCTTTAGTGATTTAAAACATGAGACCTTGTCTTAATACAATCTATATTTCCTTTATAGTCCCCAATCGTGATAGCTGTAATATTTCATAACGGTCATAACTCAAACTTTAAAAAGTTTGTTTGTTCAGTTGCCAATGGCGAAACCATTAGACCAAGTTTTAAAATTGTTCGACAAATTCTTCAACTGAGAGAAAAACGAAAAGCAACAAACTGTTTAAGTGAACGACCGACCGCCTCAGTCGTCGGTGGTAGCCGCCACTCAGGTGGTCATTTGTGATAGAGCAACAGTAGCCTCGATTTGTAACAGCTACTCTAGTACCCACACACACACACACCGATAGTACATATAGAGAACCGTTCTAGCTAATAACCAAGTAGAATTGTGGATTATTCTCATAATAACTCATAAAAATGAGTTCAATTTCCTTTAGCTGCCCACTCAATGCGCTCACGTGAGCGTCTGCGTTAGCGTTCTATAATGAGTTAAATATGTGGCCCCCTTAATTTTTCATTTTTTTCTACCTTTTGTATTGGGAAGCTTCTAATCATCGCAGAACACGCTTCATTTATTAAAATTAGTCACAAAACGGTTTTCAGCGTTTTTCAACACATTTACTAAGAGAGAGAGAGAGAGAGCGACAGCAGCTACAACTACAACAACAAATTTCCAATAATTAAAGATGTATCTTGTTGTTGTTTTTTATTTGGTGGTGTTGTTTTAGCTTTAATGAAAACTCATTAAAAACTGGCCAATATTGCTGCTGTTTTTGCCTTTTTGACACGGCCACAAATGATGTTGACCGTTGATGGGCAGCTGTAGCAGCGTTGTTGTTGCCTTTATTGATTGACTGGCTCGACAAAACCAAAATATGGGTCAGCATAAATTATCTAGAAACTTGGCAAAAGGCAAGCTGGCAACTTTATAAGCAAAATAATTTATATTACGATATTAAAAATGTGCAAGTACCAACACGGACAGTTGTCCAGAGCCAGCAACCAAGTGCAAAGTAAAAGAAAAGTCCAGAAAACTTGACTACTAGATACCCTAAAGGAAATATACTAAAAATCTTACAAGTGCTTTTGAGCTACTCTATAAGAAGGTCTATAATTTAACTACCTAAAAGATGGGAATGATGAGTACAGCTGTTATAAACTATAGGAAATCGATTCGAATTTCGAATACTTTTCAAACTATAGCGAATAACGAAACAAGCCTAATGCTGAACTTAATAGCTTAGGACTTTAAAGAGAGTTGTGCTCATCTTGTAAAACTACGCTCCCAATGAAATTTGTTATGGAAGAGTGTAACCCGGTAACGGATTGTTATGGACAGTCCACAAGAAGCAACAAATATGCTAAAACTTTTCTTTTTACTTTCTTTTTCAAATTTGAGTGAAGGATCTTCACAATATGTCTGTTCCAAGCTGCTGATTTTGTATCGCATTACTAGTAAATTTTGTATATATAAATCATTCCAAAATTCTGTACCGTTATGACTAATGATTTATGGCAACGTAAACCGCCTTGAGTTTAGCTTATACCTTCTAGAAGGAGGCGGAGCCCCCTAGTATTGTATTAATTGTTGGAATAGTTGTCTTTTTAATAGTATTAGTAGCACTGCTTTGCTATTGGCTTCCTTAATTTGCTTAGCAACAATATAAAAAAACCAATAAAAAAACTGATCAGCATTACTTGCTCATTACTTTTTAAGACGTTTTTATGATATTCGAGACCGTTAAAAGCATATTTATGGTCGCTCTATAAATCGAATTCTGCGCCTTAAAGAAAAACCACTGGATGCTACCGGATTTTGCTTTTATTTTAAGTTTAACAAACTGATAGTTTTGGTAACTAGAAGCTTGTAGTTATTGGTTGATACATGATATACATACATGAATGGCGGTATTTGTTACATGAGCGCTAGCAAATCGCATATACCCCTTTTAACTTTATAGATAAGAGCTTTATAGGGTATGAAAACCTAAAGCGCATGCTTAGGCAAGTCCAAGTATTTGCAGCTTGTTGCAGTTCTTGTGGATGCTACGAGTAACGCTGCCTTTCACTCTAGCCACATTTTATCAATAAATTTTGCTGGCGATGCTCGCGATAAAGACAAACGGCCTGCCAATATGAATTAGCTAAGCGAATTGGCAATTGCAAGCGGCCATTTGGCAGTTAGTAAACAAGCCAAGACAACTTGGCTGGCCAAGCACAGGCACGGGCAATGTCCACTGTCCAATGTCCAACGTTCACGTCAATATCATCATTATCATTAGCACAGGAACCTCATCAGGAACATTTTCTTGCTTGCTTTGGCCCTGGCAACTGTAGCAGTTGATAAATGTTAATGTTGATGGCACAAAGCATTGGAACTAGGCGGCAGCTTCCTGCAACTTGCCAACAAGGTTAACAAAGTTCAGAACGAATTCCATTCATTGCATTTGCCCAAGTCCAGGCCCAAGTCAGCCAGCTCATTGACGACGTCGTCGTCGTCGCCGGCGCGTTCCTAGCATGCCCATTCCCATCCTCTCCTGCTGTTTGCCGTTGTCGTTGAGCTTTCAACACGCTTTGCCAATAAATTTGTAAACTCTCTGCTGCTGCTGGCCGAAAAAAACAACAACAACAACAAAAAATGTAACAACAACCACATAGCTCGATGTACTCCTTGCGCGCTGCCTGCGTCCAGGCACTTGTTACGTTCTTAACGGTTGCCATCTAACAAGCTTTGCCAGCTCTCGCGACCCTAGCACCCCGCTCACTTGGCGAACATTCCTTGGCATTACCGTTCGGCACGAGATCTATTTTTACTCCAATTTTTCTTAACACAACAACAACAACAACAGCAAAAGCTACAATAGTAACTGTAAGCGCAACAGCAAATATTTTCTTGTACAATTTTTTATACCCTGTACACATAGTGTACACGGGTATTATAGATTTGAGCAATGTATGTAACAGGCAGAAGGAGGCGTGGCACACCATAAGTTCCATGGCAAAAATGATCAGGAGCAATAGACGAGTCGAGATAGACCAACCAAAAAAATGTTACCAAAAGATGTGCATTTTCTCAAGGCTGAGGGAGTTTGTCGGATTAAGTCGATATCTTACCCCTTTCCCCTGTGACAGATTTGCGCGGTTTACAACCGCTCCGTTGAATCTATCAACTCAAAACTTCTCACAGATGTGCGTCGTGTTTATGTGCATCTATGTTTTAAAAAATAATCGAAATCGGATAAATACATCAAAAGTTATAATCAAAAATATACTAATTTCACCCCCCATAGCCTATAAACTGTGCCAACTTCCACTACGTGTAGATATGGATACACGTGAGCTAGAGTTACAAAATTTGGTGTGGAGACTCGTGTGACCCTAATCGTTAAAACTGTATCCATCATTTTTCAATGAACACCCCCCCCCCCCCCCCCCTTCCCACGCAAATGATTTACCTTGATTACATTACCCCCCATATATTGATTTGAAAATTTTCACAAACATCTATAAGTGTATTTTTGATCTATGTTACAAAATTTAACGACTTTGACCCAAGAATACTGGAGTTAGGAAAACTTATCAATTAGAACTTCCCCATAGGAAAATGTTTACAGGCATATGGATCTGATGCAAAGAGATATAAAAGTGGAAACTTCTGTTCCCATTTTACCGTATTTAGTGTTTATAAAGAAAAAGTGAACAGGGTATTCCACTGTCGGGCACCGTCCCGACTGTCTGCATCAAATTTTTTGTTGTTGTTTTTGTTGTACATATATTTGTTGTTCGTTGCGGTGTGTGTGGCAGTTGCAGGAAACGGCTGCCATTAAAAGGGGCAGTTACAGCGCTACACACACAGCTAAAAACTTGTTGAAATTTTTAGATTTCAGCTAATACAACAAAAACGACAACGACCACTACAACAACAGCAACAACAAAAGATGTAGCTCATTCGATTAGACTTGATTTTGCAAAAGGTTAAGTAGCTAACGCCCCCGCCCTTGCCACACCGTGTTGCAAATGGAAGCTACAACTTTGTTCATCTACTAAACTAACTATAACGCTCTGATTGTGTGTCCATTTCGCAAAGGCCAAGCTTCAGCGCTGCGGCAGAGGCATATATCGTTTTTTTTTTTTGCTTTTCGATACTTGTTTGGAATTTCTAGCGCAGATTAGCTGGAATTCCCGCTGTTTCGTGACGTTCTTCGCTTCGATTTAGTTTAAATTGCAACTTTATTGCAAATATTGTTCAAGATTTTTGCAGATATGCATTGAGCGCATATTAGTCAAGGCGAAATGAATCATTGGTGATGCTTTTTTTTCAAAAGAAATGCATCAAATGTGGAAATTTTGACAGTTTTTTTTTTTTAAATTAGTGATTTTCCAAACTGGTATTGCCAAATGCGAAGGCATCATAAATTTTACCAAGTTAAGGAAGCCCGAGATGAAGAATTAATATTAGACACCAAATGCAAAGGAACCATAAATTTTAGCGAGTTAAAGAAGCCCGAGCTGAAGATTCCCAAAAATAACAGAATAATTTTGCTGGTATTCGACACTTAAAGCGAAGAAGCATGAATTTTAGCGATTTAGAGAATCCCGAGATAAAGATTCCCGAGAACAACAGAATGTCCCATAGTAGCTAAACCTAGCTCTAAATAGAATTCTTTATTTACAAGCCTTTCGAGTGTTTGAAAAACGTAGTTCTAGCTACTCTATCTTACTTACTTACAATATACGATGAACTTGGTCCTCTCAACGTCATACTGTATCCCCAACAGATAGTTGGTTGAAGGAATCAGAATAAAGTCCAAGCTGGTACGGAAAACCCGACTAAAGCGAGACCTTCTGAGACCACGTATGGAATGGGTTCCTGGGCATACTAATATCCCCGGAAATTAACTTGCGAACAAGCTACGTATGATGCTGCGAACCCCTTAATAGGGCCAGCAACTTCTAAGGGAAGAGGAAATACTAGGACTAGCCGGAAACTGGATAAACACTCCAGGTCTTAGACACGCCAAACAGTTCCTTGGCTCTTATAACCTATTCAGGTTCAAAAAAATATCGCAGTTAGGGAAGAATTCTATTAGAATTCTTACAGGTCTGCTTACTTGACACTGCAGACTTAGAGGTCACCTGGGCATCACCAGCTCCGGTACCTGTAGGTTCTGGGAACTCGAGGACGAATCCTCCCAGCACATTCTAACTGAGGGTAATGCCTTGGCAATACGGCTGGAACCATCCCATATAATCCTGTTTATAACAGAAATAGTTATTAGTAGAGGGCACATTAGATCTTACAGGTCGCAGTGCTTTACTTCCCAGTAACATTATTATTATTATGGTCTCATGTAGCAGACTCATTATAAGACAGTCAGGCAACCGGTCTATTTGGATAAAAGAGCTCCACAGGCCTACTCTCACATTTACCAAACAAAATAACTTCTACTTTGAGAGCATTGAAAGCACGGACAGCTCTTAAAGAGGTTCAAAAGTGGTTCTCATGAAAAGATGAGATTTCTCAATTTAAGAAAACCTTTTCATTTTCTTACACAGGCAGTACCATTTACCCTTGTGGAACTTTGCCATCTTCTGCTAAAGAGAGAAATGGTCAAAAAGTCACTATACATATTCTTAAATAAACTGGGCATTTTAAATGGCCTCGTTAATAAGGGCTTTAATCGTAGAGCCATGAGCACGCTAAACGGAATGCTCCTGAACACTTCTTCTGCATCTAGGCTTATCTTAACCTTAACGCCCTGAAACCAGATGACATACCTTAATCTCTCAACTGCACTGGTTGCAGCCAGTCACCCCATTGTAAGGTTGTGGCATTAAAATAACAGTAAGTGATCAATAAGAACCTTATATGGCATTCACATTGAAATTGCAGCTAGCAGCTTTTATAGCAATGATTGCTAATTCAAAAGCCAAATGTCATCTATTGATAAAGCGGTGCACAATTTCAAGTCTACAAGTGTCTTGTAATGGTGAATGCCCTGCCAACTTATCTAGTAATATCTGGAAATACAAATTACGGCTAGACTTTACCCGTGCTTCGTTCCGTTATGATACCGTTTACTCTATATAACTCTCTATAATGGTTTTCATTTCCATCTTCATTTGTTTGTAAACTATTGGGGGTCATCGAAAAGTGCAAATGTCTGAAGAACATCAGAATGCAAAAAGAGAAAATAAACAATTAAACAAAAGCTAATAACAAAGAAAAAGAGCGTGGCAAAAGCCAAAGTCGAGAATTTAACCAAAGAAAAAGTCGAGAAAGTTTACGCATAAAGGAGAATTGTGTATTGATCGAAGGAAAAAGTGATGCGGCTAAACGTTAAGATGGAGAGTTGAAAGTATATAGAGAGAGAATTGATTTTGAAGTGATTATAGTATTTATAAGTATTCATAAATGTTTATTTCCTTCTACTGCTAGGGTTAAATTGACGATTATACTTAATTATATACCAAAGTTAGTTAGTGTGCTCTCTGCCCTTCCGGCCCCTCACTTCAACAGCCGCATTGAAGACCTTTCTCGCAGGAGCTTCCTCATCCAAACTCATAACATTACCAAGTCGCTGGTTGTTAATTCGATAGACCATGTCAATATCGTCGTAGAGCTCATAGAGCTCGATGTTTCATCGAATGCGGTAATGCAAGGGCATTTTCATCCGACGCGTCATGTTGTTCTTCATAATTGGCCATAACAACCCGTTACCCATACGCATAACATGATATAGCCAGCGGAGCCGCTGGATCTTAATTCGCTATGACGACTATGTCAATATCGTCGCAGAGAGTTCGCCCTGGCATCCATTCTCTTTCCATAGGTGCACAGGCTGGCGTAACTGCTGAGTACGACCAATGATATCGACATCATCTTCGTAGGCAAGCAACTAGACACTTATATAATATAGTCCCGTTAGAAACCATCAGAAATTTGAAAAGGTCGCAATAGAGGGTATCACCTCACTGAAGCTTCGCTTGATGTTAAAAGATTCAGAGAGGTTTTTTCCTACCTTGACGGAGCTGCGTGTTTTGTTATTCATGATTCTTCAAAGTCGTGGCATAAAGATGATTCCTCAAAGTACTATCAAATGCTGCTTTACATTCGGCAAAGAGAAGATGGGTATTCGTGGGTCTTTTCCAGAATTTGGTATAGTGTCAATAACTTATAAGAAATTGGCGATTTTATCATATGCCAGAGGACTAAACGCTCGCATATGATATCGCATAAAAGTGAAATGCGAGACTTAAAACAAAAAACGCTCGTATTGAGATGCGGAAAAGACAAATAAGATTCAAATGACGTTCAATTTGTGGCTGCAAAAGCTAGCGTTTTGGTGTATCGCAAGAAATATCGTTAGCGAGCCTTTGGCGATATCACTTTCGACTCGTTAGAAATATCAGAATATCGCAAATCATTAATTTTTTAGCTTGTCAATTAAAGCGAATGCATTTGAAAAAATGTTGCATGTTTCACGTAATCATCGTATCATACATTCATATATTGCTTTTAAGCCATTTTGTTTGGTTTAATCAAAAACTGAGTTTCGTTTTGGTTATTTTTTTTAATTTTTGTAAATTAAAGCGAATATATTTTACTCAAGCAATAGTTATAAATATTGCATTTAAGCGATTTTTGCTTGGTTTAAGCGTAGAGTAAATGTCGTTTTTATTAAGCTCATAACTTTTTAATCTTTTTCAATTAAAGCGAATGTATTTGAATAAATGTTATATGTTTCATGTAATCATAGTGTCATTGATACTTAAAAATTTTGCACTTAAACGATTTTTGCAGGGTTTAATGAAAAACTGAGTTTCAAGTAAAACTGAGCTCATTACATTTTGAAGCGAAAGTATTTGACTAAATTGCTGGAACAGATTGGAAAAGCTTTTCCATAAAGCATTCAAATAACGATAAATACTCATTTAAAAGCATGAGTACTTAGAAACCTGGCCGCACCCGAATTAGCTGTACTATTGAAATTGTTGCTTATTTGGGGGTAAACATGGGTTAATGCTGCTTTATTCAATCTTTGCCTACTCATTGCTGTGCAATAATTTGTCAAATAGCAGGTACTTACAAACATACACACACCTTTAAGTGTGTATCTTCGATGATTTGCATAAATATTTGAAGAACAACTTGACCAGATACTTAGGTTCTTTGACTGCTGTGTTAACTGTTGTCTGTTTGCTGGTTGTATGTTTGTATGTGTCCTATTAGCCTAGATAATGTTGCTTGTTGCTTTGGGGCTGGCAGAATTGAACCTAAACCTACCTTGATAATGATGATAATCTGTTTTTTTGGCAGCTGATGTGATTTTCTGTTTGAATAATTACCGTGTCTATATGTTTTTGGCAAAGCTGTAGCTGTTATTTGGCGGCAGCGCAGTCGACAGTGACGCGTCGCGACGCACAGTGGATCCAACTGACTTGTTTTTTGGTGAAAATCATAACTTTAAAGAGAATTCATTAAGCTTCTACGATACACTGCGATAAATATGCTGTGAAGAGAGGGAGCTTCAAAAAACGCTAGTAAACCAAAAGTCGTATACTTGGACTTATAAAATGTGCTTATTGTTTAATAATCGGTAAAATTTTGAAAATCTGTTGCCAAGATGTTTGCAGTCTATTTTGATCTTAGTGTACACACGTTCGCCAGATAGACAAACTTTCGATGAAGACGATTTGTTGAAAAATAAGCACAATTTAGAACATGGAATTTTTCCATGACATGCAAGGATAAGACATTTTCAGTATATAATATCGAACTTTACTAACGTTTTTTGAAGCTCCCTCTATACACAGCTTATTCATCGCAGTGTATAGCAGAAGCTTAAGGAATTTCCTGTTCTATGCTACTACTCGCTCAAAAGATATGATTTTTGCCGAAAAAGAAGTCAGTTGGAACCACTGTGCGACGTTAGAGTTTAACGTGACGTTGTGCTCGACTGCGTGTAGCTTTGTGCTAATCACTTTGGCATTTTCTTTGCAGCGGCAACTGCTTTTTGACCTGCTTTTATTGGCCATTTGTTGCTGTTGTGTATACAGTTTTAAAGGCACATTGCGTGTGCCTAATGATATTTGCTGCATATATCATATGCATATCTGCTTATGATGCTTTTGAAGTGTTTATGAGCCATTTGTATTTGTGTTGTTGTTGTTATGTGACAACTTGGCTAACAAGTCTTAACACACTATGTTGTTTATTTAGCTCAATGCTTTTGATAACTTGTTAAGATAGGCCACGCCCCAACGCCCCAATTGTTGTGCGACCATCGCCAACACGACACTATCAATTAAAGTTAGCCGCCAAACAAGACAATTGTTTAAACAATATATATTCATGCAGTTTTGGCCATAACTCTAGTTAGTCAACGGGGCGTGGCTGTCGTTTATCATTTCGTTTTCGGTTTCAGTTTTATGTACGAATTTTGCAATACACAAAAATACATTTCGTGCTGCTTTTTCTTTAACATACAAACAATAATTGCCTGTAGTTGTTGCTTTGGGGGCATGCTCCAATTTTCTTTTGTTGCATGAAAATCAAATTATATAGCCAGTGTTTTAATTATGCAAGTGGCCAACACCCACTCCAAGCTTACAGCCATTTCTTTAGCTCTCGTTTTTTATAGTCTAAACTGCCCTGAAGCTTTGACTAATTTGCATGGAATTAGTTAAAATTTGTTTAAACATTTGACTTCAAATGCACTTTGTTGTAATATCTGTAATATCTGTGTCTAAGGTCAGCATTATACATTTAATATGTCATATCGCCCCAGCTTCATCTCTACCACTTTGAAGGTGACTCACACAAACTCATTTAAATTTCAACACAACTCACATTTAAATTGCATTCAGCATTCAGCATTCAACATTCAACGCATTTAAAATTAAATTTTTCTTAAACATTTTATAAGGCAATTAAAAATTAAATTGGTTTGCCATTAAAAACTGCTATTTTGGCCAAAATTGGTATGTTGATGTGATGCGCTCTCTTTGCTTTGGACCATAAAAGTTCATGGGCCAAGGTCAACACAAGCTGCAGCACACATCTTGTTTGTCACACTGACTTATTTCCAGCCACTTGACCAACTGATTTAGTCTGCATCCCGTTCTTCCTGCCATTGCTGACCACACGATGCGGCATAGACATTAAACACGTTGAAATCGATGAAGCCACGTCATGCCCTCAAAAACATGCTGCAAATAGTTGCCATAATGTTGCAGCAAGCAACCAACGAGCCAAAGTGACTGATGAAGTGAGTGCGGTTTTAGTGCTAAGTGGGTAACAGGTGTGCCTGTCTCCGTCGCAACAACAACAACAACGGCAACAACAAATGCAATCTGAGCGAAAACTTAAATCTGACGCTTCTAAGATTGAATACCCTTTTAGGCGGATCATTTGCAATTGCAATTTGTGCCAAAAAAAAAAACCGTTACATATGACTTTAAGCATTAGCTTTAAGATAAGTACGGCACTGCTTCAACTTTATACACTTCTCACACTGCTAGTTGCACGACAGTTGCTAGCAGATAACAACGACTTTTGTATGGCATAGTTAATGATTGCTGTTTTTGTTTTCAAGGCATTTTTGGCCAGCAATTGCCGTGCAACTTTCAGTGGCGAAAGTTTAGTGAGTTTTATGAACAGAACCTTGATTGTCCTTGAAGCATCGTTTATGGGAGTCACACAAATACTACATAATGCTTTCATGGCAAATTATTTAAATTGAACTTAATTCGTACCAAAAACTTATTTCAAAACTTTAGCTGATCCTAAAAAGAAGTTTATCCTAAATAAACTACATACCAACGAAAATGCATAGTAGTGCTTGTTATACAGACATTTGCATGGAATCTTGCGCGAAAGCGATTTGAGCGCCCATCACTCCCACCTGGGGCACTCTTAAATTCGAGGCAAAACTCTTTAGGGCTTTGCAGTTAATATTCGAAAACAACACTCGATTTTCGGAAGCGCAAAAATGAAGGGTAATGCCTGAAATAGAATGAAATGCATAAAAGTTGTACTTAACCTTTGAGATGCATACACAAGCTCATTTTCTATCATTTTTACAATTCATTTACTTTTTAAGATCCATTAATTAATTACGATTTATCAGATATATAAATTTCAAGATGGCGAAATCAAAAAAGTGGACGCCAGCAAGTAAACCTACGAACATATTGATGATAACTTTCGATATCTGATTACTTTGGAATAAAAAAGGAGAATTTTGATAACCAGCAATCAAATCAAGATAGACCAAAACCGGCTGACAAACATTGAACCAATATTTAATTGCCTTTAATTTGACAAAAAGTTCATCGCTCCCATAAATAGTTTTTTTTCAAGTAGCCAAAAAAAAAACGTTCCCAAAAATAGTTCCTGCACATTGACTAATTGCTATTTGTTTAAAATTTGGTATTGAAAGATATCTGGCTTTCCGAAAAATTGCTTAGGGTCGAAATACGGTTGAAAGAGATTTCAGGCACAGCCCCGTCTAAGTCCAATTCTGCAATAATATATGGTTTGAGAAAGCATTGC
Source organism: Chymomyza caudatula (assembly GCA_035041775.1). Lineage (NCBI taxonomy): Eukaryota > Metazoa > Arthropoda > Insecta > Diptera > Drosophilidae > Chymomyza > Chymomyza caudatula. The sequence continues at coordinate 4,192,243 of JAWNKW010000032.1, read as the reverse complement.
TATGATTTTCTATTGAAATTAGCTTCAATTCTGTTTGCTGAACGAAAAGCTCCAAAAAAGTATTTTTGGTCATTGGCTATAAAGAGATAGAGGTTATTTAAAGATGGGCCTGTATTTTGGTGGCACATGTGCTCCAAAGTGTTTATAAGATTGACTGTTCCACTGAAGCTTCTTCGATTCGTTACGTATCAGAAGCATTTATCAGGATCTTAAGATCTATAGCGATGTTTCGAAAGAATTTCAAGATTACATATATTTATTTATTTGATTAGCTGAACCGTTCTTTAGCTTGATAAGTAGTTCTAAGAACAAAATAAGTTTAGTGGTATCTTCATTGACATATCCAATACACCCCCTCTGCTACGTAGGGTATAATAACAAACGCATGCAGAGTACATAGATTATACGTTAGTAAACAACTAGCATATCTTCCCTCCAATAGTCCATTGAGACGACGACGACGACTACGATGACACTTAGTGACTCGGTTGCCGTTGGTTGGCTTCCTGCTCAAAAACTCTAAACATGTCGTTGTTGTTGTGTTGGTTGTTGGTTGTTGGTGTTGTTGTTGTTGTTGCTGCCTGCTTTCCCAAAGCGTCTTTATGTGAGTTGTGTACCTTGCGGTTTGGCTTTGCGTAAAGACGGAAAGTGTTTTTTTTATTATCTTTGGCAACAACACCAACAACAACGACAACGACAACAAACACAACACCACAAACAACACATCGAAACGTGTCAGGGTGACACTTTGACCAAGTTGCTGTTGTTGTCTTTTTATAGACATTTGTTTGGCTCTGGCTGTTGCCTGAATCTGTGCCTCATAGCTGGTTGCTTCTCAGCACTTGGCTTGACTTTGGCATGGCTTTTGGCTGTCACTGCTACAAGTCAATGCCAAAAGTGCAATGAAGAGAAAAGTCAGGGTTACCCAGCCGGTAAACACTTCCATCTATGTATATATAAGCAGGCAAACAAACAAACAAACAGACAGACAGACAGACAGAGAGGCATAATCAGAAGAAAAAGTTAGACAAAAAGTTTGCACACATTTTGAGTGTTGTTTGTGTTTACGATTTTAAGCAAAAGTTCAAATTGGCCTGGCCTCTGTTTCAAGTAGCAAACAGCAACACACGGAATGATATAGGGGTGCGTCTGGGACTTGTATGAAGTTGACTTATAACAAAGAGCCGGATTTGAAGACATCTTTAAAGGGTTTATAAGGAAGTTTTATTTAAGAAGCCAATAGCTAAGTGTATAAGACATTTGAGGACATATGGTAATAGTGTACCCAATGTAGCCCGTGTGGTGAGCGGGTTAGAGAATACCACCTCAGCAGGTCAAAGCTTGACGTATGAGGCGACTAACTGGGTTCTTTTCGAGACCAGTAGAGCCAACCTAGGAATTAAAAGGGTTGTCACGTAAAACCACAATTCCACGGGCTGTTATGGACAGTTAAGAAGAAGAATTACCCATGAATGTATACTTAGAAGGGTAACGTCGTCGTTGAGCGACATTTCTTAAAGTCTTGTGAGAGTCTGAAATAGCGAAAGAGAGAGGCGAAATTTACTCTCGTTGCTATTAGCATACACACGCACATAACATAAGCTGAAATAAAATTCGCAATACTCAACCTCCCCCATAGAACTTCGCAAAAGAATGAAAAGTTAAGAAGCTGCACTGCTGACGTCGCAGCGATGAAGTTACCTTTATAAGTGTATACTTGAGTGCACCTATACCGAAAGTCAGTGCCCTGCAAACTAAAAGGTTCAGTAGGAAATATGCCTGAGTTTTGCGAAACAGTTACATGTCTTATTGCACCGTTAAATTACACATATTGCAATATCTTTTTTTTTTTAAAAATAAAGGGAATTTCATTAACGCTCCCGTGGGGTTGCGCCGTAATTGGAAGAAGAAAAAGTTGTTCATGATAATTATGACACAATCGGGGGTGTACCTGAAATCTCGTGTAACCGATGTTCAACCCTGGTACTTTTTTATAACGAATTTCAATCAAAAAGCAATTTACCACACAGAACTATCTTTTAGAGAATGGGGAAAACTAACAAGTTAGCATTTTATCGACGGATTTTTTAAAAAAATTCAAACTGTAACTTTACGCAAAACCGTCTAGAGATTTCTGGCACACTCCTGAATGATTTTTTTTTTCAAGTTTCTGCTTTAACTGTAAAATAAACGACAAAAAATTAACAAATATTTTGTCCATAAATAATTTTGGCACCTCTGAAAACGGAGCCATTCAGATCTTTATTAATTACATAAAACGAAAACAGGTTCAGAATAAATTCCAATGTATTTAAACGAATTCATATTTATTCCGCGCAAGTTGCATTTTTCGAACATTCAAAATTTCGTTAAACTTTCAGCTAGGAAAAAAGCCAGTGAGTTTTTAGTTTTTGGAAGAATCAATCTATTAAACTTCGATGAGATAGCGGGAGACATTAATTTAGGTAGGACACTAAAATAAAGTTACTATCGTCAAATTTCATGTGTCATTCGCCGTTTTGAGTGCATTCAGACTTTAAGCATATTGGTTTCTTTATTTAAAGGCTTCTAATACTTGGACATTGCAAACGCAAATCTGAAGCTCCTGTCTAAGATCATTAATGAAATCTGGCAGATTATGACCTAGTCAAGTAATTAATTACCTAACTATATGTTAATCTACTCATTTCCTTTATCAATAACCATAAAGGCTATTTTACAGCCCACTGGAGGATTTATGGTTGGTTTTATTTGAACTTCTAAATTTTTACCCTAGCCTAGAGCTAGAATTATAGGACGTGCATTTTTGCAATGATTTAATGTAGCTGTTGACTTTATTTAGTAACTAAAAAGATTACTGGGAAAAAAAATTAATTAATCAGGGAAAGATACTTGTTTTATACCTAAAAATGTTGTTGGCAGAAAAGGCTGCGACCCATTTTTAGTCAGTATTTCCGAAAGGAATTAACCTATTTCGACTCTTACACACACTCACACAGTTGCTCTCAAACTGTAAGTGCTTCAACGCTTGCTTACTTTTTTATGACTTACATTCCAGATTGAGCATTAAATATTGCTAAAATGATGACTAATAATTGCGTTTATAATGTCAAAACTGTGCATTTAAAACTTAAGATCATCGTCAAGGTAATTTCAGTTGAGGAAATTGTCTATGCAGTTTCGTAGCAACACTCTAAATGTCATAAAACCAGCATTGCATACACTGCAAAGTCATGTGTATGAAATTGTCTTGTTTATTGGCCAAGTGATAATGTGACAAACTGACAAACTGTCGCTGTCAATGTGCATTAAATGTTAATTGTGTTTTATAGACTTTTGATTTTACTCGCTGCTTTGCTCTCTGACAAAGGCAAATCTCATCCATGCAATTTTATAACACATAACATAAAGTAAATAGACAAGGCTTCCTTATGCGAACCACTTGTATTTCCATGGCAGTTGTCAGTGGCGTACATAGCTTAGGGGTATCACTCCACTGCTCAAAGACAGAGTTATTGAACCACCCTCGCCGCTGTAACTACTAAAACCCAAGCGCACAAAGGGTAACTCTGTACTTATTCGACGTTATCGATTGCTTTTGTCGATGTGGCAATATTCTTTTCCAGCAAAACAGCTGACTTGTTATTTAGTGCCTTGGTCGGCAAAGTGAGCAGAGACGTTGACAGGATTTCAGTTATTGGCAAAAGGTCGAACATTTTGTGAAAAAAAATCAATATTTTAATAAACCATTTTTAAACTATATACTCTATACAAGAGGTCACCCCGCAGTCGGATCCCTACTGAAAAATAAAATCCCTAAGTAATGCCAAGAGAAACTGAGAAAACGTTCGTGAACAGTAACAAATACTTATAAAATACAAGAATTTTGTATTATATTATTTTAATCTAAGATTTGGCCAAATATATAAATAACTTATATTCTGCACATCTTTTGAAAATGCCCTATACATTGATATAAGTTTCAACCACATTTGTTGCCATATAGTTGGTGAAAAAGGGTGCACAAATTTTTCCTTAGCCTATTTAATCGATAAGATTAACTGCAACCATGAAATTTGGATAGTGCTTCAAAGTCAGATGTTCAGTGAGGTGATTGTTGTGATAAAATTGTTAGGAACTTTTTGCTAACTTTGTGTGCTTGCAAATATCACACGTTTGGACAAAAAGTTATTGTGTATAATGGATATTGAAGGTCAGGATATGTGTAACACGAAAAGGATTTTGTTAATATTTGTTACCTGTTATTTGTGTGTACTGTGTTTGTTGGTTTCAATAAAAGACAAAACTTAACCAAGGTGCTCATCTTCAGTACTGTTAAAACTCACTCTCTGACAGTTTCTGTCCAATGTAAAGTGCTAAGGGTGTACTTATTTTTATTACCAATGCTTTTTGTGGGTTTTGACAGGTTTCGCGGTATTTTGAATTTATAGGTAGGCTTGAGTTTTGTCATGCAACGCAAAATTCGGCGTGAAAACCATACGCAATACCCATGATATCCAATTTCTCAAACTTTACATTAGATACTGGTTAATGAATATCAGATAATTTCGGTTAGGTTGTTTCGTCTTTATTCACAAAATAACAATATGATCCACTTTTTTCGACTATTTCTATTAAAGAAAAGTCAATTTAACAAAATTAGAGCGCCAAATGCGTCATTTGGATTTAATAAATACCATATATTGCACCTTATCTCTATATATAAATACGCTAGCAAAAGTTCAGTGTGGTACCGATTGCTTCGCAATAACGCAAAGTTTTTAGGTAAAACCAATACCATTCAAAAGATAAAATGCTTGCGAGTTGCAGAATAAAAGTTTCATCTGGATAGGTTGCGTCTTAGTCAGGTAAAATTTGATTTGAAGTAAAAAAAACAACAGCAAAGTACATACAAACGTTGTTATTTCGTGTTTTCTTTTTTCTTCTTCGTAATTAAGTTATTAAGTCGTCGTATATTGACGACAAGGCGCAGACTAGTATTAATAAAGTTTATATTCATTTGAATTAGAAGTAGAAAATAACTAAATATAACTATTTAGGATATTAACTTTTATTTTATTACGTTCTTTTGAGAAAACAAGAACTAAATATGTTACTAGCTTACTTATCCAAAGTTTTTTGCAAATTCAGTCTCTTATTATCATATAACCCAAATTTGTGCTCTGTAATATCATTATTGAACTTTATGCCAAAAAATTCGGATTGGGTCCGATGCTATTTGTATGTCAGCAGAGACAAATTCTCGATTTATTGGGAACTGTCCCCCGAAAACGGGAAGACACAATCAAAATGTTTTAAAAGCCACAAGAATCTAAATGTGACTATTTGTGACAAAGGTTGGAGTGGGGTTTAAAAAACTTTAAGACTCTGTGGCGTCCAGCCCCTTTGATGCTGAGGACAACAGCTTTATTGTTGGTAGCCTTGCAGAAAGCACATTATATAGCCGGAAATAAAAAGCTGTCAAAGAATTATCGTCTGAGAAGTATGTAGACTTTTATGTAACCAATTGTACCAACTGAAAGATAGAGTCATATCCCCGTAAGCTACGCCACTGTTTGTTGTCGTTGTTGTGTCTGCGTTTTGTAGTTGTTGTCTGAACTTCCGCTAGAGCATAAAATTAATAACGGCTTCAATAAACTTGATGCAACAGCTGAAAGACAATAATCTCTCTCTCACTCTCTCTATATATATCTATCTCTATGCCATTTATTCAGTTGTCTAGTTTAGTTGACAAGACTTTCAATTTCATTAACCACTTATCGAGGTATGTATAGTAAATATGTATATATACATTTTGTAGTATATCAATATTTAAGCATCGTCTGTAATTATGTATGGAAAAAGTCTTGACAACTTTTACTTCTTCCGCTTGCCTTAGCTTAACAAGATGCAGCTGTCAAGATTGAGTCAAACATGGAGTGTTGCACTTACCTCGGCTACCTAGAATACCTCTTTTATTTGGAAGTTGTGTATTTGCTGTTGTTGCGTTGCTTGTTGTTCAATTTGCCTTGCCGACTGACGCTCATTACTATACTTTGAGTAGGAAGTTGTATATCTCCGCTTGGTACTTAGCACATCAAGTTGAGATTTTACTGGAACTTATCTATGTATGCATCATTGGGCCGGCTCCCTTGAGCTACAGCATCTTAACGGCACCATCGCTGCTTTAGGTCAGTAATTAATTCACATCATGTGCTGTTAAGGCACGGTCAGCCGGCTCCTATGATTTGGCTTAAAGCCATGCTGTTGAGCGGTTTGTGTTAAAGTTCTTAACTCTTTGAAGGGAGTGACTTGCATTTGTCTCAAAGCTAGACATGCACTGACGACACCATCACTGAGTTATTTCAGAAACTATCGATTTATTTCCTTAACTACGTTCTCACTTTCAAAGCTACCGCGCATATTCATGAAATTTATGGCACCAATTTGTTAAGACATCTAATAAAAAAACGCCTTTTATTTTAAAAAGTATATAAAACTGTCGGCTTTGCTGTTTGCTCTTTTTCGGCATTTGGATTGACAGCAACTGTGACAAAAAGGATTCACTCTGTCTCTTGGTGTAAGATCAACCAAAACTATCTGCTGCTCATGGTTTCAAGTTAGTTAATACTATAAAATGGCGGATGAGCTGGCAAACAAAGGCTCGGCGTCACAGCTGAATTAGTTGGATGGATAGCGGCCTACACAGACACAATCTGTAAGGAACGCTGTATATCCACCACTGGATAACGCGTAACGAAACACCGTGAAAGAACCTAATCCAAAGGCCTTTAGATATCTTCGTCGTCAGAAGAAGAAAGATCTGCGAGCGCTGGTTGGACTAATCAAGGGTCCCCATACATTTGGCCAACATCTGCCCAATAAATTTTCTGTTATAAGGCTGTCCAAAACCGGACTTCGAAGCACTACGGCATATTGCTAACATAAGAATGTTGAACATCGAAATACGATTTCTTATAAGAGAAACATATCTTGGCTGCTATAAAATATGATTATGGTATAGAAATTGTTGATGCGGGCGACCCGCTTCTACTCACTGTGCTCTTAGGTGTTTTAAGATTAATAGCTTTAAATAATGATTTGGGCTTAGAAAATTTTAATGTTTTGTCCCCTCGTCGCTACTTTTGCCAATCCCAATGATACTACCAAGATCTTAGCTCGTCTGACGTTTCAGATAACGGATTTCAGTTTCGTTAGCTATCTCGGAAGCTCTTGATCAGCAATCGCTTTTCGTTGGCACAGTTAGCAAAAGTGGGTTAGCCTCAATGCTGCTACGACGTGGTGAAGCTCCCTGATCCGGTATCTTAATCAAGTTAATGCACAACCTCCACGTGGTGCCTCCTGATTAGCTACTCCACAAACCACTACTCTGCACAGGTTTGGATTTGGAACCCACTCCCTCCGTATGGAAGTTGGTATAAGCCGCCTGCGAAAGTGCCCTACAATAGGCGGTAACTCGAGAACTTGCTGTTATGGCCAGTCAACAAAAAGAAGAAAAAGTTAACAAAAGTCACTTTTCCAAAAGTTGTTTAAACAGTAAATAAAATTCTGCCTCATATAAATTCCTTTGGAAAGCTTATAGGAAAGCTTTTGTTGGCATTTCCATTCTTGCATATAACTTCCGAGGTACTTAACCGATTTTGATGATCCTACGCTTGAAAGAACTTTACAAGTAAGCTGACAAATTTTCAGAGGTCTGAGAGATTCTGGCTCAATAGTGAACAGACAAACCACGATTTTCGTCAGTCTAGAATTGAGAATCATCGTTCTTGAATATGTAGTGAAGTGACGTGCTTAAGTTTTTCTAAAGATCTTTTCAAACAAAATTCGCTTAAGATAGCGATACGTACCGTAGTATATATAGGTAAAGGTTTTGGGTGTAACTGGACGATCATTAATTACAAACTTTAAGCAAAATTTCGGAAAACGGCTTAATTTTTTTAACATATACTTAAAAAAAATCCCCTTTGGGTTATATGGATGGCCTCAATACGGTTTCGTTTGAAAGTTTTGATTCCTAATCTTCTTCTTTTAAAGATGTTTTTTGCCGGCTAAAGGTCCAAAAACAAGTTTTTTTTTTTTTAAATTTCCCGATATTTCTGACTCTCTACGGAGTCTGTCGTCAAGGGACTGTTTTTGGACCTTGAGCCAACAAAAAACATCTTTATGTTTAAATTCCTCTTGTTATAATCCATTGGATAAAAGTGATGAAATGCAGTGTAACTAAAAACACCTTTCTTCCGCATTGAAACCAGAGATTAGTGAAGAGTATGCCAACTTTGACACACACAACTTGGCTTTTCTTGCTTCTAAAAGTTGTTACCATATTGTTGTTGTTGTTGTTGTTTTGTAAGCCTGGTCAGCAACACGCCCAATCATTCAACAACAACTACCAGACTTGGGAATTGACCAATTCATGCGCTTTAATTACTTCATAAGAGCTTCTACAGCATGTAAGACATGTGTTGGCCCTTGGCATTGCAGGCAGCACTCTTGACTCTGTGACTACCTCAAGACACATGCCAAAATGTGGCCTAACTGTTCTTGCTGTCTAACAAACACTTTTTGTTGTACATCTTTTTTTTTTTTTTGTTGCATTGTTTAAAAATGATTTTACTTTGTAACTTTCAAGTTTATTGCGCTTTGATAGCAAGTCTTTTGTTGTTGTTTTTGCTACTTTAATGATAACCTTAAGTTGTATCTTTTTTGTACAGCTCAAATGTGTTTTTAAAGCGGCAACTTCACCAACTTGCTTCACTTGTTGCCACTTTTTGCTTCAATGTTGTTCGAATCTGGCGAATTGTTTAAGCATTTCAAAGGTTCGATCAACTTTTCATCTTTCTTTCTTTTCTCTACGGTTTTGATCTGTTTACTTTTGGTTCTTGGCAGCCATATTTTTATTTAAGTGCTTTTCATTGATGCCAATTGGAGTGTAAATTATTTAGCATATTGTCGCACAACAACAGAAACAACAACAACAACAACAAAAACAAACAACAATTAACGCTGCATGCTTCGACGCCTTTTGAGCACTTAGTGCAGTGTGCACACGCCCCTTTTTAAGGCAACAGCACTCAACATCGTTATTTTGCATGTACAAACAAGATTTAGACAAAAAAAGTATCTTTTATGCATTATAGACTGGTCTAGACTAGAGTATGATGAGCACTTTTAACTAAAGTTGTATATCATATTTGCATATGAATTATGCGTTCGAGTCATAAGTAGAAAGTACTACTAGAAACAGCTAATACATTGTACAAACTTCATGTCAGATTAGCAAATCTACGACTCATCAAGGGACCAACAAAAAATCAGTGACTGACTTTCATCTATTTCATCTAACAAACTTCGCCAACTTGAAGACTCATGAAACTGCATTCATTTACGTAGTGCACAAGTTTTACCTTATCATTGTCAAATCGCTTTGGGCCAGCTTAAAAGAAGACCCAATTGGTCATCTTATTTGTCTTAGTTCAAAAAGCGATTAACTTGGAACTCAATGTTGACAACCCAAAAGATACGTTGCTGTAATATACTCTTAGGCGACTGCCACTAAGGCAACTCACATTGTAACCTACCTGGTCTCCCGACACTCGGAACCCATGCCTGATTTTAGATATGGTTGTGTATGCGATTCATTACTTTTTCAGTGTTAATCTTTATCAGCTACAAACAAGATACATATAAAAAGTAAATAACATGTTACACTTTCTCTGCCCACTTTTAAGCCCAAATGTTGTTAATTTTTTTAAATTAAATTTGTTACAACTAGTTCCGGCTGCTTGGAATTTTAATGCTTTAATTGAATTGCTTGCTGCAGTTTGAGCAGCACTGGAACAAAAGACTTAGACAACGAACTTGCCATAAAGCACAAACTGTGTGAGCTGCATCGTCACTTGTTCACTCACAAAATACATGCTAAAAAAAAGTAAAACGCAATGAAAATAATAGAAATGGCCAAGCGAAAGAAAGATAATAATAAAATAAAAAAAAATAAAAAAAAAAACATTTGTAAATTGCTTCCGACAGCAAATTCAATAATAAAACAACTACTACAACAACAGCACCGACTAATAGTTACTTTCAATCATTCATCATCGATTTCAATAAACAATTTCAATGACTAGCAGTCAACGCACAGTGGTCCAAAGGTGCATTATAACAAATACAATTGTGTTGAGTGGAGTTTAAGTAAGCAAATGTTCGTGTAAGGGTGTCATATGAAACTTTTGTATAACGTAACTTGTATGTCTAATTAGTCTCTGCTTTGTTAAGATAGTTCATAATATGTTCAAAATGAACTGCACGTTTTTGCAAGTCAACGATTTTGAGCATAGTTCATGAGAAACAGAAAACACCAAAGGTTGAGCTTGTAAGCGTAGTGAGCAACATGAAACAACTTCATGTCGACGATAGTTCAACCCTTCAGTTCTATGGGTGCATATGTTGAAGGTATACTTAACAAGATACCATCACTCTAAGAGTTAAGTCTACCTTGCACATTCCCAATTAAGGTACTCTAATTAACTCTAGTAATCTTCGCCAGAAAGTAAAATTTACAGTAGTTCAGACTCGGCCATTTTTTAAATAACGTCTTCATACATATTTTGAAATCTTCAAATCTTTATGCCTTTATATCTTCATAACTTAGCTGCATATCTGCATTTCCTCATATCTTCATCTCTTCATATCTTTACATATTCATACCCTTATATCATATTGTCTTTATATCGTCATATGTTCTTATCTTCTTGTTTTTATATCTTCATGTCTTCACAACTGCATATCTTCATATATTCATATCTTTATATATTCATATCTTTATATCATCTTGTCTTCATATCGTCTTATGCTTTTATCTTCATGTCTTCATATCTTCATATATTCTTACCTTATTATATTCATATCTGCAGATTTTCATATCTTCACATCCTCAAATCTTCATAACTTCACTTCTTAATATCTTCATATCGTCATATCCTCATATCTTTATATCTTCATATTTTCATAACTTCCTATCCTTATATCTTCATATCTTTGCATCTTCGATTCTTCATCTCTCCATTTCAATGCCCATTCCTTTTCGCCTTCCTCTTCGTTTAAGAACAAACGAATGACTTTTTCCCAAACGTTGCGCTTTAATCGATTTTCGGAGCGTAATGGAATGCCGCTCGCTGTGTAGAGCTCGCTGGCACTGCTTTTGATATACCCAAACTTGTTGCGTTCTAAATCTATTAGCTTGTCGTTCCTTTTCAGTAGCTCTCGAACGTATTTCGTATATGTCCATACGACTATTTTCGTTATCTCCTCACTCGCTGCGCGTCGGCTTATCATTTTTCGGTTCGATGAAAACTGAGCTGATAACTTCAGCAAAGATAACTTATTCCGCAAGGTTTTCGATTTCTTAGCTGCTCCTTTGAGTTGTTCGGTAGATATTAATTTCAACATTTCGATTGGACATTTCGACCACTGTGCAGTGAAAAGAAGAAACAGCAGCGCACAAAGCCAGCACCAGCTCCTATATAGGCTGAAGCACTTGCTCCATACGCTCGCTGCCCGCTGTTGGACTTCGACGCCATTGAACGTGTGAAAGATGGTTTTTTTTTCTCTCTCCATGTGTGAGTTTGTGTCAGTGTGCACAGTGTGCGGCAGTTGAACTTTTGGCCATTGGCTGCATGACTGGCCAAGCTGGGCAGCCAGCTTTATGTTTTATACTTTTTTTCAATAAAATTATTTTAGAATTTCTTCGCATTTCACTTTGGCTTTTAGCTTTGCCATTTTTAAAGATTTATTTATGTTTAAAAAGCGTATAGCTTTTATAGGCCTTAATCCGTCAAAATTTCGTCTGCTTTTGCAGGAATTTACCTACTTTTTGCATATATGCAAAAAAAAAATCTAAATTACATTAGCTAATTTATTAGAAACACGTTTTTAGCGTACAATCCAGTTATAAACTCATACTTTTTGGTGTTTTTGTATGTGTGTGTCTCAATTGGTTGTGCTTAATTATTTATGCATTTGTATTTCTGTTTTGGTTTTACTTAAAATGTCAAGAGTTAAGCATGTCTAATGATGCGTTATTTCAAATATATATATGAGTACATATTATACTTTGATTCAGCGATGACAATAAGCTGTTAGAACAATCAGAATAACAACGAAACCAACAACAAAATTTTTTATATGATGCCTTGTGTGGTCAGTACAACATAATATATTAACTTATTTAAAGCTTAAATTAATAATTCGAATGCAAAGTCAATTTCTAACAGCAAAAACCACTTGACTTCTGAGTTCTATATTATTTCCTCACAATGATTTTCTATTGCTTAACAACATTCGTTGCTTAAGATAAACAGTAAAGAAATCTTAGGTTGCTCAGGAACCTAACTTCATTAAGGAGCTGCTCATAAGTGACGTCACCAACGAGGGGTTCATCAAATTGTGACGATATGGGAGTGGATGTTCCAAAAACGTAACATCACACTCAAAATGTTAATCAAATTGGGAAAAAAATTGATTTTATTTGTTATGGCAGGAGGAATGGAGTTGCCTAAATTTGACTATTTGTGATAAGCGGGTTGCAAATTTTCAAAATTTTGGTGACGTCATTTATGAACAGCCCCTAAGCCCCCTGCAATCACAGCATGTACGCTGCAAACGAGTCGGTTTTAGCGCCAAGGCTGTTCTTTTACCACAATATTTGTGTGCCATCCTGCAAAGGAAAACCAGCTCTCAACTGATTCAATCGAACTAAACTTTTCCTTGAAGTAAGTGAGAGCTGTTTTGCTGAACTTTAGATCATATGCTAGCGCCATCTAGCGTGCATTCATAGTCATATTAGGCATTGGACTTAGTTTTCTTATAAGTCTTCAAACTACTAACAACAAATATTTATACCCTGTACACAAAGTCTAAAAGGGTGGCGATTGGACCATGTCCGTTTGTCCGTATGAGGGGATAGATCTCCGAGATCATAAGAGTTAGAGACACAAAATGTTACCAAAGTTTGACGTATCAAGTCGATATCTTATCCCCCTCCCCCGTGACAGATTTGCGCGGTTTACATCCGCTCCAAATTACTCAGAGACGTGTTAATGTGCATATATATTCCAAACCCCCCAATAAATTGATTTGAAAATTATCACACACATTAATATATATATTTTTACTGGATATTTATGGGTATAAAAGTAATTTTTGCCCCCATTATAGCCAACTTCCCAATAGGAAAACTTGTCAATTGGAACTTCTGAATAGGAAAATGTTTCCAGGCATATCGATCTTATGAAAATAGATATAAAAGTGGATACTTCCGTTACCGGGTATACAGGGTATTCCACTGTCGGGCACCGTCCCGACTGTCTGCATCAAATTTGTTTCTGCTTAAAGTTAGCTTAAGTCTGTATTAACCTGCAAGGCACTTGGCGTCAAATTGCATAGATTTTTGTCATACGCAACAAAAGACTTAGGCAACGAACTTGTTGCTATGCCCGTCATTTAGTTAATGCACGCACTTAGGTAGGTGCACACACACAGATACACGTAATTGCTGCATAAAAATTGCTTTTCATTTACAAAGCCTGCCTTTAAAATAAAGCAATTGTTAGCAGCTAGAATTATCAGTCTCAAACTAAATCTAAACATGCGGATGTGAATTTGCGCAAAGCGCGGCGAATCTTTTCTTTTGTGTTGCTGTTGCAGTGGTTGTTGTTTTGTGGCAATGTTGCTGCTGTTGTTCTTGCCACTTGTGGCAGCTGCTTAACATACCACACAGACACCAGGCCAAACTCAATGTCAGATATTCAGTTTGAACGCAGCATGTAAGCAAAATATGTAATTATATTAGAAGCAAGTGCAGCCGAGTGGCAGACAGTTAGACGGACAGCTGGATAGCCGGGCAGCTGGGCAGCCGGGAAGACTTGGAGAGCCGGAGACTGGCAGCTGACTGTCTGCTGGACCAGCTGTACCTATCTGCCTGCAACTCACTCTATTCTATTTATTGTTATAGTTTGCTTTTTATTTGAATTTATTATGCAATTTCTTCTTCTTGATCTTTGTTGTTGTTGTTTTTGTTGCTGAGCTTTGTTGCTTGACGACTTTGATGGATTTATGCCAAAGTCATTGACAAATTGTTATGCACATTCATTTGCTTATTGTGAATGCGTGTCATAATTTGAGGTTAAGTTATGTGTGTTTTGCAGCAGATCACATACATATATAGAGCAAATTTGAAAGCTGCCAAATCAGATTGTTCGTTTTCAAGTTTAAACTTTAAATATGCTAAATCCTATTACAAACATCTTGATTGTACACAATGATGGATTCAACTTTCAATTTTCAATGTAACAAAATATGACGAAAATTTGATTGTTGCAATTGTATCTGCCGTAAAGTCATTGGAAATGGTTTAGTTGCTGAAACTTATTTGACGCTTGCACACAATTTCGGCGGGGAGGACCGAATCCTCAAGAATGGCATCGTACACAGCGGTCAGAGCACCAGAATCTTGCGCCCGCCGATGACCACAACATGCTTGCCGGACAACTTCTTCTCGAGCTCACGCACCAAAATGATTTGGATTTTCTGGAACACCTTCTGCTGTGGAATGGGCACGTAGATGATGACGGCCTCCTTGCTGCCAAACTCAATTTGACGTGCGCGCGTAATATGGAAATCGCGTAAATGGGATTTCAGATCGCTGTTAGCCTTAAGCTCAACGAGCGCCTGGGCAATGGACTTCTCGAACTCATCGGGGTCAGCAACGCCGGGTTTAATAATCTTGGAGTTGATAGACATCTTTGTTGACTATTTTGACAGAAAATGTATCTATGTATATATGGACTTTAACAGGGTTGTGCGTAGGGTTTGGGACGCACCGTTTAAAACCCCCCTTCCAATGGAAGATAGTATGAGCTTACTGGAGAAGTGCTCTACATTAGGCACTAACACGGTAACGGGTTGTTATGGCCAGTCAAGAAGAAGAAGAAGAATGTATCTACCTTTAGTTATGCTTTAGCTAGGATCTATACTAGACTCCTTTTCCGTGCACAAACGTAAAGAGGAACGTGATCAGAAATGCATGCACAGTTGAAATATGAAAGCCTCTTCCTTTTCCGATAAGTGCGGCTTCCTTTCCGTTTTTTGATATTGTCAAGCCTAGTTTGTTTGTCTATATAACTGTTAGTCACGTTTTGCCATTTTTGCTTGATTGATTGACTCTTCTTTTTCTTAACTGGCCGTTATCTGGTTACAGCCTGATGTAAATACATTCTTTAATTGGAATTGTGGTTTAACGTGGTGGGTTCCAAACCCTACGCACAACCCTTTTGGTGGCTCCACTGGTCTCGAAAGAGCCCAGTGTCATTGTTAGTCGCCTCATACCACAAGCTTTGACCTGCTGAGGTGGCATTCTCTAACCCGCTCAGCACACGGGGGATTAATTGACTCTGTTGTAGGAAAATTACTTGATATGAAGGTTATATGTTCTATCTCTGAACGGAAAAGAAGCTGTGGTACAACTATATTTTCAACCAACTCAGATCAACATTCAGATTTCCGTCATGTTTGTCAATTTTTTAAGTACACAGTTTCAAGAGCGGTTTCTAGCTACGAAACTCCTAGATTGGCTTAACTATAGGCACATTGACGAATGGCTTTTTGGCTGACAATCGTTTTAGATTCATATCTGGCATAGCGACAAATTGCAAATGGGTTGAAAGAGATTCCTGGCACACCCTTGAGTAACTTAGGATTGTTAAGCGGCGAATTAAGTGTGGCAAGATTGCGTTTAACAAGTCACACGGAAACTTGTAACTATAAACGATAAAGATTTGAATCACATAAAACTTCAAGTGTTGCATAAGCTGAAAAATATTAAAGCTTCAACTCATATTTAAATTAGCCATAAACTCGGCCAAACTTTTACACGCTAAAATAATAACAGATGTAATTTCAATCACAATAAATTCGTGATAAAGCAGATCACGCAATCAAAATGACTCATCCAATTTTGGTTTGCATAATTAATGCCCCCCAGATGCGCGTTGCATGTGGCATGTGTCAAAAGATTACACAAATAACAGATAACTTCATTTTTTGGCGCACAATTTTCTTTGGCCAATTTGAAAATTAATTCGCCATTTGAACTTGAAATGCAAAACAAACGCCTACAGAAAGCGCTCAGCGCTCAGAGTCACTCCAGCAAGCAAGAAGAAGAAGAAGAAGCAGCTGAAGCGCCGTATAAAGCAAACAAAAGACTTAGGCAACGAACTCGCTTTGCCAGCGTTATGATTTATGTAAAAGCAAACATCTTTTAAATATTTTTTGGAGCTTGTGACTGCGCTCACCATGACAGGTCCATGAGAATTGGGTCAACATAAGCTAAAAAGTAGAGAAACTATAAAAACAACTGATTGACACAACTGCCTTGCAATTTTAATGAGCTTAATAAATACCAAAGTTGGTTTTAAAATTTGAATAAAACAAAAATTACTTTAATTAAATGAAAGCCATTGCAGTTTGAATGCACTTTCGCTGCAACTTGAAAGAAAAACAACAACTCGAAATTGTGTGAAAACTGCAAGCGATTTTCCCACACACACACACACACATGTGCAAAACAACAATGCACAAAATATTTATATTATAATAATTAATTATAATGTTTGCTACAAGACTTCAACTCAGCTCAAAGTCAAAAGCAAAGTTCAATGCCAGACGCATCAAATAAAAATTACAAAAAATAAACAAATTTCAAGCCCAAAGTTTGCTGCATATGAAGTTTTATGGTAACTTCGTGGTCTGCCGTCTCTTTTCCATTTGCTGCTGATAATGTTTAATTATATAGACAACAAAACCGCACATCAAACAATACAACAATGCAGCAGATAACAACAACAAAAGAAATAACTGCCAACTGGCAACTGATAATGAAAATCTGATGGTAATTCACACGATTCCGTTCCAAACAACAAAAACAACAACAACAACCAAAGCCAATTCAAGGCATGACATTCAAAAGGGCCTGAAACGGCTGCAATTGCTTCAGCTATTTATTAAGTATGTATTGTGCGGCTTTAATTAATATAATTAAATGCTGCTTACATTGATGAAGCTGCTAAAAGGCGCCATGAAAAGCAATTTTGGCCAGCTTTTAAATAGCTTCAACTGCCGTAGTCTTTGATCTATATGAAGATTATCAACTGGGCTGCCAACTCACTCCAAAAATAGAACGTACACGTACATCATTATGATCAAGAGCACATGAGCAACAACTGAAGTTCAGCAACTTTTCAAAACAAAACAAAAATTCAGCGCAAAAAATGAGTTATTGAAGCAGATATAAAGGCGAGCAGCGAGCATTTAACACGGTTTATTTATAATTTATTTATGCATTACCGAAATGTCTGACGCTTAGTGAATGCCAATTGACTGACTGACAACAAAAACAACAACAACAGCAACAGAAAAGCAACAATAAGTGTTGACATCATAAGGAAGTAAGTAGCATTATGGTAATGATCGAGGCAAGGCAAAATTTCATTTCATTTCAAATTCAAGCAATTGCAATTAAAGAGCAACTAAACGTTATAAAGACAAATGACAATTGCAAGTTTTCGAATTTCAAATGACAAAAAGCTTTTGAAAACTATTTTAAAGCCAACAAGCTGAAAAACGTTGTTCTTTGAACGAGCATAAGACGTTACGTACGATTCTTTCATCAAAAGTTCATCAGTCGCTATTAGCCGTTTCGCAGTAAATTTCATAGTTGCACTTTTGAAATTTGTGCTTAGCAAAACTCATTTTTCATCGGAAGAAACTGAATTTTTCAAGCAAAACTTGATAACCTATTTGCACGAACTATTTTCTTATTCTTGATTCTTTTCCCCCTCCGTGTTACGAATGTGCGGCCTTTAATTGATCCTTTAAAAGGTCAACCTTTTCGACGCTTTCCTTCAACAGCTGCATTGAAGACCTTTCCTTCTGGAGCTTCTTTGTTCATGACAAAGAGTATCAAAGAAATAGAGTTGAATTCTGTACTCTTACAAATTTCAAATTGTTTGCTGAAAATGAAACATGCTAGAAATGCGGCAAAACAGTGTACGTGTGAGGCTACTTGTATTACGCTATTTGTCGGCAAAATTGAGAAGGAGAAAGCATATGTATGTACTGTCTTGGAAATAGCCGCGTTTCAGCTATTCGACTCAATGCAACAACCAAGGATTCCACGCTATTACTTTTATGTTCTTTGGCTCATGCGCACAACATGACCGAGCCAACGAATCCGCTGGAGGTGACTATGTCAATATCGTCGTAAAGCTCGTAGAGTTCCTCGGACACCCGAGGAAGCTGGGCAACACCAGCTTCAATACTGTTCTGTGAACGTGAGGGGAAAACTTCGCCGCACATACTATTTGAATGCGTTGTCCAGGCGAGAAGAGGGATGTCTACAGAATCTCGATGCCTGATGCAACGCAGTTGGGACCATACCAAATAATGAAGCTTATCTCAAAGATTTGAGTGACGGAAAGCTGTAATGCTCAGTGGAGGCACAATAGTTATTATACTTATATGATTACTCAAGTGGCGTCGATTGGTTAGAGTGATCCTCCGCTTGATCTCCCTACTGACATCGTTGTTCAGCTCGTTAAAGTATGATGCCTCGCAAGCAATTCCTCTTTCCAATTTAAATTTAAAAAAAATGGTTTTTAGCATATATATTTCATATATAACACAGAGTTCCTACGCACTCTGTTAACAACTAAAAGCTAATGGATCTCTGTAGTCTTAAGACGAACCTCTTAATTGAAAGTGACTTAACTCCCATTCCAAAAGCGCCTGCTTGATCACTGGCATCAATTGTTTACGTGTCATTTCTACATTGTTCTGAACCATAAAAATACCGTCCATAAACTTGATATCCACCTTGTGCGGCTTGAGTAGAAAACAAGGATTACGGTTATTAAACAGGGCACGCGTTATGATCCTCAGCAATATGCGTTGTCTGTTGAGTGAGATAAGACCCAGGTCACGCTGCACCTGCTTGTTATTCCCAGGTGATACGTAAATGCCCAACAAGATCAACAGATCGCTTCCCCGATCCCAGTTTCTAATGGCTTTTTCAGCATCGTACTTTTCTATGAAAGTAGACACCAACAAGGGCAAGGACACAATCTTTGCAGTTTGGGTACTTGTTTTGATGGTTTTCGTATCCTTGCGCAGCACATCTTGCAGCGTGAGCATGGTAATGTCCGTACGAGCTGCCAGTAGTTGCTCGAAGATGGTTTTCCGAAAGTTTGTAGTAACCCTGTGCTGCTCGCCGTGCAGCGTAAGCTCAAGTTTCTCGACCATGGCTACGTCACGTGCACAGAAGCGCCTGGCGGTTGGGCAGAAATTGATGGTATCTAAAATGATGGTGGCATACAGTAGTTGGGTAATAGTGAGGTTGCGTGGTTCTGCCTGCTCATAGTAGCGTTCACTGATCAGCGTGGCACAGGAACCTATTTCGGGTTCAACATAGATTTTGCATGACTTGGGCAAACGTTTCATAACTGCACCGATTTCTTGAGGACGATGATCCAGAATTTCAACAACATTGGGCGCAAAGGGACTCACATGATGATCCACAAGTATGATCTTAAATTCAGGAGGCAACTGTTCCGGCAAGTCGTCTCGGAATAACAGTGGTTGTGCAGATATGTCGCATTTGTCGAGCATAAAGCAGACTTCAGTTTTTAGCCGATAGTCACTACGTGGTATGTTTAGAATGGGTACAAAATCATTTTGTGGATTGCGTTTTTGGTAGATAAAAGCAAGAGCAAGAGCCGATGCTGCCGAATCGAGATCACAGCCCTCATTTCCAATTACAATAAACAATGTGCGTTGGCAAGCAGGTGGCTTCTTAGTTGCTCCCACTGGCAAATTGTCCAGATGGGTTTTAAGTGCGGCAGCTGCTTCCAAAATAAATTTTAAGAAATAGTACATTTTCTAAGAATGAAAGCTACGTTAAAGTCAAAGTTAAGTTTTTTGATTGGCAAACGAGAATTTGGAAAAACACTATTTTCAAAGTTTATCATAATTTAGGTGTTTTCTTGGTCTTGGGCGAAAATCAGGGAAAACACCAACCGTCATGTTTTAGGTAGCCTTTTCGAAAGCGAAAAATATCTTGTTAAAAAGTAAGGTCCATTTGAAGACAGTTGGCAATCAATTCAACTCATTGCTGTTCTCATTGTCGCTCACTGATTGCTTTTAAGTAGGTGCTCCAAGTCCGCTCGGACTTAAGGTACAAATGAATTGAGTATTAGGTATCATTCGATTGTATACATTCGCAATACATTCGGGGAAGACTAAAACATATGTCTTGAAACTAGAATAACAGAGCCGTTTCGAGAAACCCAAATCATATATATACATCTGAATGACGGAACAGCCTTTGGTTCCGAATCTTGGAAGGAAATCTACCAAATTAGCAAGGGATTCCTAAGAATACTGACTGGTTTGTAGATTGGAAAAACACTTGGTAATGCTGAGCATTCCAAGATCTATAGGTTTTGTCAACTCATGCCTCGTCGCACAGTGTGCTATGCGTTATCCTGGTAAAAGCAGCTCACATTATTAGAATTTTTACGGGAATAGGACCGCTATTGCTTTTTATAAGTGAAGTGCATTACATTTGCGGAGCTGTAGGAACCCCAGCAAAACACTTTTGTTCTAATATAACTCGCATGGAATTTCAAATCTTTGATGAGGCACTAAAGTTAACAGCTTTTACTTTCCTATAAGTTTACAAGTTGGCTAAAAATAGCTGCACATATACATAGTGAAACTTGGTTTGAACCAAAAGTTGGGTTAAGTGGTTCGCTTAAAACTGAAACCAAGCAGCCCCTAGATTTGAACCCACGAACCATTATACCATGGTATGAACTATGCAAATTTGATTTTCCAACCATTTCTTTTTTCTAAACATTTGCAACTTTCCCTTTCATTTAATACTCAATTCTGCGTTAAAAAACTCCAGATTTTATTACAGCATATAAAATCGCTAATAACTCTATTATTGCATAAATTCACAACAACTTAATATGGCACTTTTTTATAACCTAACTTTTTCATGGCAACGGAGCACAATACAAAAACTAGTTAAATGCTCTAAGTGATCAAATTTGAGTTGCAAAAAAGTAATTACAAGGTAATTACAATTTTTAACTTGAACTCATTTGCATTTTTTTGTGTGCAGCTATTTATAACAAAGAAAAAAACATTGTCTAATGTACAACAAACAAAAAGTGGCGCAGTTCACATAAACAATTTGATTAGCATCTATGGCTAGCTTATAGGCTTGACTTGTAGATACTCTATACAGAATTGCAACGGTTTCAAATAAAAAGCTATAAAATTGCACGGACTGATGATTTATAAACAGATAATATATGAATTATATGCCTGTTGCCAAGGCAGCACATTAACTTCACAGTTATGTGCGACTTCTTGTACGCTCCGCCCAGTTTACGTACTGCTTACTTTAACAGCAGGTACATATTACTGTTGATTTGGCAATTCTTCGATTTTCACACATTTATTGCTATGCAAATGCAAAAATGCCTTTTTGGCAAATAAAAAATAAATCAATTAGCAAGATACGCTGACTAATCCTAAATGTTTTGCTCCCATTTTGCAGCTACATCACGCCATCTGCAGCAGGCACGACTACAGCAAATGGTACGAGCAGCGCTGCTGGCGCTGCTGCTGGAGCAAGCGGCTCCACTAGTCTGGCTGTTTATCCCACGGCCACAGCGCAGGTGTATCATCTACATGGCGGTGGCGTGGCCACATCCAGCAATGGACTGGATGTCTTGGACTGCGCCGGCTTGGAGCACACAACGACAACAGCTGGCAATGGTAGCCATACCGGCAGCGGATTTTCACAGCGTTTGCGTGAATTAGCCGCTTCTGCGGGCTTGTTATCGCTCAAGCCCAGGCAACCGCTAAAGCCCGTGATCAAGGCGCGTGGCTCACCGGGACCAGAGTTTCCCAAGAAGGTCACCTTCAGCGCATTTGCCACAGTGCAGGTGGTGTGAAGCAGATCAGGAGAGGAAAGTCTTTATTGGAAAACTACGCTGTGGATGTTGACAAGGTTGGTTGTTTCGGTCGAGCTGTTGATGGAATGCTTTTTAACACCTTGTCTTCTTGTATATTCACAGCTTCAGTTTGCAGTATGCTGGCTTGTTTTGTTGAAACTTTATTGTTGTTGTTGTTTTGTTGCTAAATGTTTAACCAGCTGGATGGATGAATGGATGTGCGAGTTGTCATTGGATTGGATTATTGTCTTCAATGGTCTTCGCGTCGCATAGGTACAGAGCGTACCCGCAGCAGCATCTAGTGTGCATTATTTCTCTAAGCTTAATTTAAATTTGTGCCATGTCTTTGGCTTGAAACTGTTACAAAAATATGTACCAATATGTCCCATAGCTTCAAATACCTGAAACACACACTTTTATTCTTACCCTATACCTTCATCTTTCCTTTAAGACTGAATTTTTCATTTCACAGTTCCTGTATATCCCATTTATTACTCACCCACAGTATTTTCTTTTCCTACTCGATCAACTATATCTTTTCTCTAATGCCTTTATCTTTATGCACAAACAAAATTGAAGACTACAATAAGCAAAAAAAAAAAATCGAATCAATTTGTATATATGTATAATCTAATATTAATGAATATGTGTAGTAAACTGATGTACCATACAGTAAAATATTATTTTATACAAAACAATATAGTCATAAATATATATATTCGACGTATATATGTATAAGAAGTCTGCTTGTGTGTATATAAAACATATCTGTCATTATTTTGCATATACAACTTTATAAAGAGGCCAAAATTGAGTAGCTGCCCTATAAAAACATATTTTAACGAAATGTACATTATATTTAATAAATATATGAAATAGCATAAGTTTAATATGATGCAAGACAAAATAAAATAGAAATACATAACAGAAAGCTAAAAGTTGTCGTTTTATTTGAAAGTAAATCAAATCATTTAGGCGCTTGTTACACGAAGCGAGATTTCAAGTGAGAAAGTGGAAAAATCTTACTCTATATTGCACGCGATACAACTTAAGGACGATATTACCTTCGCTTGAACAGGCGCCTTAATAACGTCTCTATGTAACCACCAGTGAGTGAAATGCTCTAGCAAACAGCAGCTTCAGCTTACGAATATTTTGCAAGTGTGTACACACTGCTGCAAAAGCCCGCCCTTTCATTTTAATAATAATGTTTTGCCCACTAAACGAATGTTAAACAGACGGCACAAACAAAGATGCGAATTTAAAAAGGATAATTGGGATAAATCTCCCATGCTATACATCTCTCCATAGATTTACATGAAGTACTCAACAGCATGTACTTTCTAGAATTTACGGAGTTTCCTAAAAAAAAAGCACCGAAACTGTGGAGATAGAAACCAAACCACCAAGAACCGTTCTTACGAGATACAATATAACTTTTGTACAACGATGTTCAATCCAATGATGTATCATAAAAGATCCCCTTGAACAGTTTAGTTGCTTAGTAAAAAGGTAAAAAACCCAGCCATACACTTTTTAACAGAAATTAATTCAACTTTCATAGTAACGGCTCGTATACGCATCGTAAAAAGATAAACAAACACAGAGAGCTCTCAATTGCGCGCGTTGCAGCGCTGCCAGAGTTTGTATAATTATTGACCAGCAGGGATGGCAACGCTGCTGCACGCAGCTGTTTTCATTTGCGTACTTTTTGCAAGTGTGTACACACTATTGCAGCTTCCCGCCATTTCTAAAAAAAACAGCGCGCTGTTTACCAGTTTCACTGCGCAATTATTACTTAAATTGAACAAAATTACGCTGCTGAAATGGCAGATTCACCTTGTAAGTAATACATAAAAAGATTAAAGTGCTGTTATTTAATAAATTAATCGATGCAGCTGGTCAGCGCGCTAAGCGCCAACGCATAGATAAAAATGGGCGCTTCGCTGCCATGGAGCGTCTGCGACAATTGAAAGGCACCAAGAACAAATGCCTTGTGGATGACAAGGTGGACGATGTTTATGAGGTGGTAGACGAGCGTGAGTATACCAAGCGTGCCAATGAAAAATATGGCGGTGATTGGATAGAAGATGGTAAGTAATACAAATGTTCAAAGGGAATGTCACTAAACGATTGTTAAACAGATGGCACAGGCTACGCGGAAGATGGCCGTGACTTCTTTGAGGATGAAGATGATTACTCCGATGATGCAGGCGAGAAAGACACAAAAAAAAAGCAGCCAGCAGGCAATGCAAAAAAAAGGCCTAGGGATAGTGATAAGCCTCTCAAGGGCAAGGGATCCATACGCAATCTGTTTAGCAATGCAATTCCCAAGAAGCCAAGTGCCAAAGACAGCATTAAGGATGATGATATACTTGCTGACATATTGGGCGAAATAAAAAAAGAGGGTGATGCGGGAACATTGGATTCACCAAAGCCCAAAACATTTATAACTGCGAGCAAAGCTGCTGCAGCCACGACCAATGAGTACATGAAAAGTTTTCTCAACCACATAAAAATGCCAGAAAAGGAATCAAATACCAAACCAGAGCACACGAGCGATGATGAATTGTTGGAGCGTGTCCTTAAACCAAAGGCAACAATGCCAAACAAAAAAGTCGAGCCTGCTGCTGGCATTAAAGCTAAACAAGAGCAGCCAATAGCAGCAGCTAAGCCAAGTATTGCGGCAGCTAGTTCCACGGAAATGAAAGCCAAACAGGGAAAGGCAATAGCTGCTGCGGAGCCAAAAACAGAAAAAGGCAAGACCGTTGGGGATACTTCTGATAATGAAATGGATTTCAGCTGCTTAGATGACGATGACAATCAATTTGAGCCACAGCCAGTTAATCGCGAAGCAGATACCCCTGTTAAAAACTCAAAACCCGAGGCTGCAGCTGTACCGGCCGCTGAACCTGAAGATTTAAGCCGTCTGCTTAGCAATTGGGAATCAATTTGCCAAATGGACGACGATTTTGAAAAATCTGTACTGGCCAGCGAGCCAGAGCTGGAGAATGTAGACGGTGTGCAGCAAATGCGCTTTTGGTGCTGGGAGGCCTGGGAGGATCCGCAAAAGCTGCCAGGTGAAGTTTTTCTCTTTGGTCGTACCTGCGATGGAAAATCAATTTGCGTGCGGGTCCAAAACATAAACCGTGTTTTGTATTTGCTACCAAGGCAATATGTAAGTATAAGTCGACACAAACTGAGTGTGCACCAAGTTAAAAAGGGCGTCGCAGGCTTT
The DNA here is from genome assembly GCA_035041775.1 of Chymomyza caudatula. Taxonomy (NCBI): domain Eukaryota; kingdom Metazoa; phylum Arthropoda; class Insecta; order Diptera; family Drosophilidae; genus Chymomyza; species Chymomyza caudatula. The sequence goes on along the minus strand of JAWNKW010000032.1, from coordinate 4,166,902 downwards.
AATGATTATACAAATATTTGTAGTTGCAGACATCAAATATAAGAAACAAAATATACTTTGCTCTTTCATTTTTACCTTAACAGATGCTTGATCCTATAACCCAGGAGCCTACCAGACAAGAAGTAACGCTGGCTGACATATACAAAGAATTCGACGAGCACATTGCCACTCCACTAAAGTTAACCAACTTTCGTTCGCGCAAGGTCACCAAAAATTTTGCCCATCATAAAATACATATTAAAGTGCCTCAGACATGCGATTATCTAGAGGTGCACTATGATGGTAAAAAAGAGCCACCTTCAGAAATCGGTCGAAAAAAGTACAATACCATTGCACACATCTTTGGTTCTAGCACCAATGCTTTGGAACGCTTTTTACTCGATCGCAAAATAAAAGGCCCCTGCTGGCTGCAGCTCAACGGCTTCAAGGCGAATCCAGCTCCTCTTAGTTGGTGCAAAACTGAAGTGACAGTCAGCGACCCCAAGCAGGTTGGTTTGGTAGTAGAAGAGGGTAAACCAGCACCACCACCGCCGTTGACGCTGCTTACTGTAAACGTACGCACCTCCATGAATCCTAAGACACTGAAAAATGAGATCTGCATGATATCGATGCTTACCCACAATCGCTTTCACATAGATAAGCCAGCGCCTCAGCCTGCCTTTAATCGCCACATGTGCGGTGTGACGCGACCAGCCTTGGTGCCCTGGCCATATGATTTGCAACAACAACTGGCCAAATACAAATCAACCAAGATTTACAAGCAAGATTCGGAGCGTGCCTTGCTGAGCTGGTTCCTTGCGCAGTATCAACAAATCGACGCTGATTTGATTGTCACCTACGATGCCATGGATTGTCAGCTTAACATTATAACGGAGCAGATAATAGCTTTGAAGATACCTCAATGGTCACGTATGGGTCGACTACGCATGGTTAATTCCTTTGGAAAAAGGCTCTTTGATTTCTTTGCTGGTCGAATGGTATGCGATGTCAAGCGTTCAGCTGAGGAATGTATACGAGCGCGTTCTTATGATCTGCAAACACTTTGTCAACAAGTGCTCAAACTCAAGGAGTCGGAGAGAATGGATGTCAATGCCGATGACTTGTTGGAAATGTATGAAAAGGGTGAGTTTTAAATCTATTCAGAATACATATAGCTATGCTTAAATACCAACCCGATAATGCAGTTTTGAGCTGCGGCATTGCATAGAATCCTATTTTGAAGTCGTTTTAGGAAGTTATTTCTAATGCCCAGTTTTCAACTTTGAATCCAGAGAGTAGAGAAGAAAATAAATGACTTATTCTCTTTTTAAAACTAGAAGATCTAAACGATTCTAATAGTTTTTTAAAATCTTTTTTAAAGCTTTATTACACTGTTATCTTTATCGCTTTACCTTTGCAGGTGAGAATGTGATGAAGCTTGTTTCGCTGACCATGCAAGATGCATCCTACATACTTCGCCTTATGTGCGAGCTGAACATCATGCCACTGGCTTTACAGATCACCAACATTTGCGGCAATACCATGACACGCACACTACAGGGCGGTCGTTCAGAACGCAATGAATTTCTGCTGTTGCACGCTTTTACCGAAAAGAATTACATTGTTCCAGACCGTTTGCAGCGCCGTGGGCGTGGCGCAGCAACGGTAGAGGAGTGGAATCCTAACCAAACAGAAGGCAACGCGGAGGCAACACAAGTAGGAGCGCCAGTTCGCAAAAAGGCGGCCTATGCGGGCGGCTTGGTACTGGAACCCATGCGTGGCTTATACGAAAAGTTTATACTGCTAATGGACTTTAATTCACTGTATCCGAGCATTATTCAGGAGTATAACATATGCTTTACCACCGTGCAGGAGCCTTATAATGTGGATGAGCTGCCTATCTTACCCGACTCCAGCGCAGATCCAGGCATACTGCCGCTGCAGCTACGCAGGCTTGTGGAATCGCGTCGTGAGGTCAAAAAACTCATGGCTTCGCCGGATTTGTCACCAGAATTGCAAATGCAGTATCACATAAGACAAATGGCTTTGAAATTGACAGCCAATTCCATGTATGGCTGTCTGGGATTTGCTCATTCGCGCTTTTATGCTCAACATTTGGCCGCCTTGGTGACGCACAAGGGCAGAGAGATTCTCGTTAACACACAAAATCTGGTGCAGAAAATGAACTATGATGTAGTCTATGGTGACACAGATTCCCTGATGATCAATACGAATATTACTGACTATGATCAAGTTTATAAGATTGGACACAGTATTAAGGCGAGTGTCAATAAGCTGTACAAACAGCTGGAACTAGACATTGATGGGGTGTTCAGCTGCCTCTTACTCCTCAAGAAGAAAAAATATGCAGCCGTTAAAGTCAGCAAGACACCGAAAGGAGAGCTTAAACGTGAGCAGGAACATAAGGGTCTAGATATAGTGCGTCGCGATTGGTCGCAGTTGGCCGTCATGGTAGGCAAAATAGTGCTGGACGAGATTCTATCTGACAAACAGCTCGAGGATAAACTGGATGCAGTGCATTCGCACTTGGAGCGCATGAAAGGACAGGTGCTGGAATCGGCTGTACCTTTACCCATGTATGTAATTACAAAGCAACTAACACGTGGGCCGCAGGAATATAGCAGCAGTGCCTCGCAGCCCCATGTGCTGGTGGCATTGCGCATGAATAAGGAGCGCAATAGGCGTTACAAAAAGGGCGACATGGTGGACTATGTTATTTGTGATGATGGTACAAAAAATCCGGCCATGCAGCGCGCCTATCATCTGGATGAGTTAAAAAGCAGCGAGACATTAAAGTTGGACAGCAATTACTATCTGGCAAATCAGATTCATCCGGTTGTAACGCGTATGGTGGAAGTGCTGGAGGGCACAGATGCCAGTCGCATTGCAGAGTGTCTGGGTTTGGATGCCAGCAAGTTCCGGCAGAATGCACAAAGGCAAGTAATTTAACTTTTATAAACATCTTATGCTAACTAATCTCTCAACTATAGAGCTCAAAGGGAACGCACGGAGGAAAACGAGGGTGAATCTTTGCTAAAGACCACGCTGCAAATGTATCGCTTGTGTGAGCCCTTCCGTTTCAATTGTGTTGCCTGTAAAACGGAACAACTTGTGGCCACAGGATTCAGACCAGGTCCTAATAATACACATGTCGCTGTAATGCAGCAATGTGCCAATGGCGAATGCCATATGGCACCGCATCAGTATCTGGTGTCCATACGCAATCAACTGCAGCTGGCCATGCGCAAGTATGTGCAACGCTTTTATAAGAACTGGCTGGTCTGCGATCATCCCGACTGCAACTACAATACACGCACCTATTCGCTGGCCAGAGAAATGAGACGGCCTCTGTGCCTCAAGTGCAAAAGCGGCACGCTAGTGCGTCAGTACTCGGAAAGGGATCTATACAATCAGCTGTGCTACTTTCGCTTCATGTTTGACTTGAGCAAGCAGCAACAGCAACAACAAAAGGGTAAACCTTGTGTTACAACTAATTTTAGTACTTCACTAAACCAAACAAACTCTCCACAGCTGTGCCACTGACGCCTGATGTGGAACAGGCCTATCAACTGCTGTATGAAAGCGTGGAACAGCAACTTTTGAGTTCGGCCTATGTTGTCATCTCGCTGCGTAAAATCTTTGAGCGTGTCGTGGCAACGCCTGCCTTGGAACCGCCGAAACCTCATACCTATGATGTGCCCAGAACGCTGGCAGATTACTAAATGCAAATATCTTTTTAATAATTGTATGTATAAAGTCTTTTTATAAAATCATACTAGCTAGACTAGACTAGAGTATATAGATGACTGAGTTCACGTGTTGCTCATAAAGTTCTCCAATGGAAAGTATCTGAAGGATTCGTTGAAAATATCGGTAAAGGCTCTGCTGACCAGCTCATTAATGATGGGCTTGAGGAATGGCAGGCCTAGCTGCCACATGCTGTTGATGACACCATCTGCCAATTGATTTAAGGACTTTCCTCTCAGCAAATCGCCAATATGCAACTGCATGCCGCCAATGTGATCCACCTCAACATTTACTTTGAGCAGCGAGCCGGGCTCGCCAATGCGGCGCACAGTCGTCGTTTGACTAATTAGTATAAAAAATAATAATTTTAATATATAAATACATATAACTAAAAATAGAGTATATGAGTTTGTTCCAAAATTAGCGAACTGGCATTTGTTGTACAGAAATTGTAATTGCCAAATGCAATTGGATGCAATAAAAGGGTATCAAAAGTGCAGCTAGAACAGGTTCTCAAAGTAGCATCACAATGCAAATACGTTGGAAAAAAGTTTCGTCTAATATTGCTAGATTCGTAAATTGGAGCAAAATGGTCACATAAGTCATAGCTGATGCTCACCTATAATCAAGGAGCGTCAGATTCCAATAACCATGACGCAGCATTTCCGTGCCCAGCATTTTGCCTGCAAACTCATAATAACCCTCCAGACTCTTTTCTGGAAAATATTGCTCGTAGACAATACAATGATTGGCAACATCAGTATGATACTTGGTCACTTCAGAGTGCGCCCAGCCATATTCCGAAACATTTCGCAGTGTTAGCTTGAAACCGCCCAGGCCCTTGGAATCACCGCGTCGCACTTCCACATACGACGCACGATGTGGGTCAAAAGGCTTGATATTGTAATCGGGCACACCTATGTTGTAAGATAGTACAATTCAAACTGTAACTATTACCAAAGTGTGCACTCGAGTCACTGCCTTACCTGTGGGAAAATAGGCCCGCAAATCATTGAAAACATGCTTCATGCAGTCATCAAATTCGCCACTTTGACGCTGGCAGCGACCAAGGAGTTGCTTGAGATTCTGATCGACATCAATATGATTTGCGGACTGAGCGGCTGTCAGTGAGAGATGGCTGAGAGTAATGAGCGCGACCAGCCAGAGACAGTATGAGCAGCTGTTACAGTTTGAGAGCCACTGTTGCGACATGTTTGCGTTTGTTCCACGATTGAAGCTGTTAAAAGTAAGTTCAAACATTTTACGATTGATGTTAATGAGCACATTTGCTAGTGTGAGATTGTGTTTTAAGCAAGTGTTTGTTAATGTTAATTTGGTTTTTTTTTATATTTGGCAAAAGCAACGCGAAGATCTAAGATAATTGATGTAAATGACCTTCTTAGACGGTCTTTTTAACACTTATGATGTTCTAAGAACCAGATAAAATTGCAAAATTTCCTAACTTCCTTAATTACGTCAGTTTAATGGCAAGATTTTTTATTTCAATGTACAATTTTAAACTTGACCTCTTTGAAGCAGACATAAGTACTTCAGTTTTTGTGTACACTACTAGAGAGTATATTCATTGGGAGATACTGTTTGGAACTTGCACAAGCATCCAAGCAATATGAGTATATAATGTACCCAGGACTTTAACAAGGTGGTCCACGTACAACACCCCTCCCAATCGAATATGTTATGTTATGAGCTGTCTGGAAGAGAGTAAAGACATTTGTTCGCAAATATATTAATAAATTTGATGATTGCTGACTTAAGATCCAGTTCAATAAGTTGTCACTCCAGAGTTTTTCTCACTTTGGAGCACGTCTTATATCGATATATACGAAAATGGTCAGGTCACTGATTCACATCAATTACACAGGTCAATTTTAAGGATGATTTCTGAAACTGAACATATTCTGATCATATTCTTTCGATATTACCCGAAATTTTTTGTTATCGATGTAGATCAAATTCTTTCTCCCACTCCTCTTCCCGTTTCTCTTCCTTCTCTTAGTCTCTCTCTTCGAGATACTAAGTTCAGCGGCGAATATTGGTATCAATATCTTCCTATCCTGTTTCTCATCTTCATTCTTTGTTCTCTACCTAAAAATTATGCATATTTCCACCATGAACTTTCCGTGAACTTCAACAAAGATGTTAAAACAAATTTCACGCGAATCGATCGAGCCGTTTTCGAGTTCACCGGATTCAGACATACATACAGACATTCATTTTTTTATATAGCGATAGAATCTGCGCTAGATTTACCCTTTGTAGGTAGATCATATTCCTCTAACTATTCCTCTTTATCGCCCTCTTCCCGTTCTCATTCCAGTTCCCGTTCCTATTAGTAGGTGTTGCCAGACTCTGTACACAGTTTTGGAAAAAAAAATTGTTGGCTTTGTGATTTTGTGTCATTTTATGTAGTTTTACACTTTTGTACACCAAAAAAAGAAGTTTTTTTATAATTATTACACCGCTGTGCTGAGTTTCAATTCGATAGCTTTTATGGTGTGGATGTAAACCGGAGGTTAAGATATTGCCTATTTTTTATTTTAAGTTCCTATCTTTGTATCTCTACACCAAAATGCAAGACAATTGGTTCAGCGGCTTAGGCGTGAAAAGGGTAGAGACACACAGACAGAGTTACTTTCGAATTTATAATATTAGTATAGATAAAAAGACTAATATTTTTTCTTCGGTTTCCGCTAAAAAAATTTATGTTGGTTTAAATCGATGTCGGCTAACTTATACGATTTCACTCAGGATTCGATTTCGTGTAAAATAAACCAGCCAATCTCTAGATAGTTTTGACTAAAATTTCGCTTCACATCTCTTGGAAAATTAGTCGGTGAAAAGGTAGTATAAGCCTGATCGATAGCCATTTCTTTTAGTAATTCACCAAATTCGAATTTTTCGCAACATATATTCGATCGTTATACGAATCCGAATTTGTATCTGCAACTGTGAATTTTAAATTAATCGAATGATAACACAGGTCTACAAATGCCGGGTTCATGTCAGTTGTTGGAAAGCTGACGGTCATGTCCGAAGTAACTTGCTTCGTAGAATCCGAATTTGGGGTTTGAATTGGCACATTATGATTTTTAGATATTTGATGTTATGTACCCGAAAAACGTTGTTTTTCCTACTTTTGAGCTTATGTACATGGTACATGTGGTCCTTTCTCTCCAGCTGCATCATTTAGTACCACTCTTACCCTTTAATTTAAGAATTCATGAGCTTAATTATGATGTTTTTTTTCGCTAAGTTTTGGCTATTCGAAGTTACGAAATCTATTTCTTCGACGTAATTATTTTAATATTATCTCAAAATCCTGACGTGGTCGGCCGATTCGGAACCCGGATTTGGATTCTACCCTTTGCTTTCCAACAACTAAACCATGTTGACCTGTGTAATTGCAGAAATGGGACATAAATCAACTCCGCAAGTCAAAATCGAAATGTGTGACAATTTCGTTTCTGCAGTACAAACGACGAATCACTACCAATCAATACCAAAAGCCCATAAGTTTAAGCTTCCTCGTCTTATTTCTTATTGACTGTACTTTACATACAGCTGAAAGATCAAGCTTTCGAATGGTATAAAAGTCGGGGAATAAACTATTTTTGGTTAAAGACAAAAAGTGTCCGGTTTAACCCCAGTCTCCCCTATCTTATATGTAATAGTTCTGCAAGTGCATACAAACTTCGGTGTTTGTCGTCTCATTTAGTTTTTATAAAGCAGCTGAGCACAACATATTTTGTCGCTTGATTATATTTTTGTCATTCCGAAAAAAAAAAACACAAAAAGAAACATTGTTAAGCATTAGCGGCTCACTCGAGCGTTTTTAAACCATGTAAACAAAAGACTTCAATAAGACACAAACTTGCGGGTGAATGCATGCATGCCACCAAAGGCAATACTTTGTTGATAGCTTAGCTACATATGAACGAACCGCTGCAACCAGCTAACCAAACTTATTAATTAGGTATTATAACTAAAAACCGATAACTGCTAAAAGTTTTGTATATTTTCTTTAGGCCAAACAATTTTGGCCGCTCTCTTGCCGGGTAAGTTGAATAAGCGGGAAATAGTAGTAACATTGGCGATTGTTGGCTACTAAGTTTGGCCATTGTGCAATTTCACTTTACTTTATTTTTGTTTGAAACTGTGTGCAACTTTTGTTGCATTTACACTTGTGCAACTTACAGTTGGAGAGCAATTGCAAAAACGTATTTACACTTATATTGCTGATGTCACAATTGCTAAGCAAACAGCAAGTTGTCAAATTTTGCTTCCTGTTGCAAGTTGTTTGAGATCGTGTGAGGCTCCTTGTTTTGCGTTTTATAGTTAGTGCCAGCGCGTTTTAAACGTGTTGTGAATCATGCGAGGCTTCTTGGCCAACTGTTGGCAACCAAGAGTGCGCGCAAGTCAAAAGTGAACTCAAAAAAAGCCAGCTTGTAATTGCGCTATAAAAACAAAATGAACAGAAGTTGCTAGAGAGCTTGACTACAAGGCGAGAGCAACGCTGGAGCATATATTTCAAGTATAAACAAATCTTGAAATGATTTACAAATCAGAGAAGTTATTAAGAAGCATTTAGCTGAATTTGATGAGGCAACTTTAAATGTATAATTTGATCAATGCAAGAAGAAATATTGTGACCGAACCCCCTCTACCCATAAAGTGGGCGTGTTTGTTGTGCATCAATGACCAGGGCCGGTTTTAGACAAAATGGCGCACGTGCAAGCTTAATATAGAACAAGGTAAATAGTATATTGTAAAAATGTGCTTTTTGGGATAAAAACGTTTCTTGCAAACTTGTGACTTTTGAAATTGTGTAAGCAAAGTATTTTTGTTATTAAAAAAGTTGTATCTGATCATAATTACATATTAATAAAAATGTAAGGACTTATGATGTCATGCATAATACGAATGAAAAAAACTAACTAAGTAACGTTTTTTCAGATCATATTAAAATAGGTTGCATTAAAAAACTCGTCCTAGCTACTTAACAACACTCATTGAGATACCCAAATATTAAGACAAATGTCTACGAGGTATTCGTTTTAACTTTTAATATCGTACTCTTATTCGCAATTGAGAAAATTAAAATAAAATAAATAATTTGAATAAAATACAACAAAAATTGAGATATCGTACTTTAAAATGAGCGCCCCGAAACATGGCCACTTTCGCCTTGCCCTAAAACCGGCCCTGCCAATGACAGCCAAAAGAGCAGCATTCACCAAAACATCAAGGCAGTTTATATTGAATATAACATCTCGGTAACCAGTTTGTTTAATAAACAATAGCTGCAAGTGCAGACAAGGCAATTACAAGGCTTTTTGAAGATTATTTTTTGCACGTGAATTATACGCAAGGTCGTTTAGCTAAAACTGTTTGATGGCGCCATCTAGATGTCATTATTCGAAAAATATAAACAAAACATTTATTCCAATTGGCATTGCATGACAACACTGTTTACTGCTTAGCTCTCGCTCGCACACACTGAATCATATGGGCACACACGTGTTGCCAGCCCTAGACGTAAGCGCGTTTTGTTATTGCACAAATAATCGTCGTATTAGTCTATATTTAATAATAAATCAAACAAAATGGAGGTAGAATTCAGCAAGGATAACTTTTTGCTGCCGGAGATGAAATATGAATGTAAGTGTTATGCTTTTAAGTTCAATTAATGCTAAAATAAGTTCAATGCTTGCAGATTTGGACCACACGGCGGATGTGCAGTAAGTTCAGAGCAATAATTTAACTTTTTAAGTATTTTGACTAAAGTAGAAAATATTTACAGGTTGCATGCATGGGGCTCCACGCTCAAGGAAGCTTTTGAGCAATGCGGTGTGGCCATGTTTGGTTATATGACGGAGCTGGAATATGTTTCGGTGGAAACATGCTATGAAATCGAAGCCAAAGGTGATGATGTCGAGGGATTGCTGTTTCATTTTCTAGATGAGCTGCTTTTTTTGTTCTCCGTGGAACCGAATTTGGTGTGCAAGAAACTGGAAATCACAAAATTTGATTTGGAAAACTTTGATATAGTATGTCGCTGTTATGGTGAACCCTTTGAGCTTGGCAAACATCCGCAGGGCACCGAGGTTAAGGCCATCACATATTCGGCTATGCAAGTGGTGCAAGACGTGGAGTGCAACAATTATGAAGTGTTTGTTATAATTGATATTTGAGTGTGATACGACGACGTTGAAGCTGACGGAGCGATTTTTAAAGGTATTAAATGAATTTGACATTGTTGTTGTAAGTCGAGCGCAATTTGCATTCAAATCAACCAATTTTTTTTCTCACCCCAAACAGCTGCGGTATGTAGTATGTATGTGCATTCTGTGCTATTTTTTTTTGCTTTTTTGTGGCTGTCTTCATTAATCATAAGTGAAATGCCAAAAATAATAAGCAATGCACAAGGCAGAGCGGAAAAAAAAAGAAGTTTTGCAATCTGTTGCACTAAGGGTGGCTGATGACTTGCCGAATAACCATTGAATTGAATTGTGCTTGGCGAATGCAATTAATATTTATGTATGTATGCGGCTACTACCCTTTGTCCTTGTGAATTGGCAACGTGTGTAATTCCCAGGCAGTGTAGTTCATTGCACTCGTGCAATACACAAGTACACTACACTTTAGTTAGCTAAAATAGTGCGCTTTTAAATAATATTTAAATGCAACACCCACCCACAATCATTGTCTATCGTTTGTGTGTGTCAGTTTAACAAGCTGGTAGCACTTGAGCCTTGTTATTGTGAATGGCAAGCTGTTTTGGCATGGGCGCTGCTAACCTACCACAAAGTCATTTTCAGCGAGTTACCTTCACCTACAACAAAAACAAACCGCTCATATGCGGCGAGTTGGCAACACAAGGCGAGCGAATTTATAAACAGCTGTCTTAAACAGCTGTTCGGGGCGAACAAACGTAAACAACAAAAAAGCGCGCTGCGTATTTGTATCTGTGTGAGTACAAGTGCACTCGTATTTAGCACATTGGCAGTACTAATGCAGCAGCGCAGCTTAAGAGATAAATTGTTGCTTTAGTGACTACGACAGGTAAAATTTATTCACAATAGCCGCCGTTTTTGATTACCGCAAATAGCAACGCTGGCTGGCTGGCTGGCTAGCTACGAATACTCGCACAAAGTGTGTACAAGAAAGTGTGTGTAAAAGAACAAACAAAGTATTAAAAGCAAGCAGCAATAAAACGTTCAACACGACGACGACTTTATGCGCAACTCACACATACAACCAAGCAAGTTGCTCAGTTCATTTTCAGTGATTACTTGTATTTGATCACGTCGTGTCAGTCAGTGCACATCTGTAATTATAAGCCAAAAGTACTTAAAATTCTATGCAAATTCTTTATTGAGTTGAATTAAGTGAAAGCAGTGTAACTAAAGTGCACAGCTGATAGCAGCAGCGCGCTCTTTTAAAGCTGAATTTGGAAAACTTCTGGCCTGCATCTTTGTGTATCATACAATCATTTTTTAAGTGTCAAATTGTACGTGTAAGTGACTCGTGTCGCGTTTTCTTTCTATTTATTTATTAAATACACATTTTAAACAATAACAACTCAATCACATACACACTATCTACCAACACCCATAGTCAAAGAAAGAAAAAAAAAAAAAACGTCATCATCGCCGCGCCGCACTTCGCTGCTGTTTTCTGTTGCTTTTTCAATTCGCTCGTCGCCGCTTACTCGCGCGCTCTCGTTCATTCTTTCTGCAGCCACCAATTGTCATGGTGTTAAAGAGGAAGCAGAAGCACATTGTGTGGTAGTCAATTTTTAAAGTGTGTTTCCAAAGTATGCGCATTGCTACCGCCCACCAACTAGTTTCAGCTGAAAGGTAATACTCTAAACTTGATTTTATACTAAATTTCAACTTGCTGCCATAACTAAAACAGTGTGAAAAACGTGGCGGAAAAATCCATAGCAGAGTCAAAAATGAAAAAAATGTGGTAGTTAAGTATTGTCGTTGTGTGTGTGTGTGTGCGAAACGAAAAATGTGACATGTGTTTGTATGCGTGAAAATGGTGTGTGCATGTGTGTGTGTGTGTGTGTGTTCGCTGGGCATTTTCTTGTCATAGTTGTCTCGGCGGGTAACGGGTGGTTATCGGTTTTCTGGAGTCGCTCTCTCTCTATCTCTTTATTGGCGCCGACAGCTCCCACCCGGCTGTGCAGTGGGCGTGCGCTGCTGTTCGCCGGCAAAGCGCACCGGCTGCCAGCTGTCCCAACAGCTGCAAGGACAGCCAGGCAGTAGATGCACTCACCCACTCGTTGATTTTCGGCCAAGCAAAGCTCTCGGCATTTCTCTATAACCTCAATTTGCATACGATTTATATGTGCATCCTTTTCTGCATCATCATGCTGCAGCCCCAACGACAGCAGCAGTTCGGAGCAGCCCCCTGCGTCAACAGAGGAATACAAAAAACGCAATATAGTTTTTTTTCCTAGTAATAGCTTTTAATGATAGCAGCGATTAATTGTGAAAGTTTGTGTCGAGCAAATCTTACCAATATCCATAGCTATTTTTAAATCTTTAACATGGTTTGTTCTCGGAAAGCTTAAGATCTGCGTATGTCCAATGACCTTCTTATGCAGCTAAGAAGTTCTAGCATGCATTTTTTTTATTATCTGCATTACAGGTCTTTGGGCTTAAACGACAAATAGAATTAAACTATGTTAGCTATTCGTGTGGTGAGCGGCTTAGAGAGTACCACCTCAGCAGGTCAAAGCTTGTCGTATGAAACGACTAACAATGACACTGTTCTTTCGAGACCAGTAGAGCCACCCCAGGCCTCAAAAGGTTTGGGACCCACCACGTAAAACCACAATTCCAATGTAAGAATGTATTTACAGCAGGCCGTAACCCGATAACGGGTTGTTATGGCCAGTTAAGAAAAAGAAGAAGCTTACTCTAACTTGTTTCGCGCCTCTCAATCTCTCTCCCTCTCTAAAGTGTATAGAAGTGATTTTGACACGTTCTCACCTATAAATCGAGCTGATGTCACGTTGCAAATAATTTTCTAATTTGTTTTTATTTTATTTGTATGGGCCGAACCAAAAGCTGTGGATTTGTCCTGGTCTAGGCTGCACTTGCATATCAGTCTGGGTGAGTTTTGATGTAATTTGTATTGTAATGCTATGTAACATGTATTGCCACGATTTGGTTTTGTCTCTAGGAAATTTACAAGATTCGCAGAATACTTGCCGGCACAGCTGTCTTGGCACATGCATCACGTTGCGCCACACTTGCTACATGCATTCTCAGCGGTTTTTTTTTTTTTTGCTACCCCATAAAATATGTCCAATATGCTCACAATTGTTTATTTATATGGAAACCATTGACTGCCAACTGTCATGGGACTGTTTCGCAAATCTAATTCGCGTATGAGTCATCAGCCAAGCAATCACCAAGCCTTGATGAGTTAGCTACCTTATCAGCGTATCAGTTAACCTAGATTATGGTCACAACATGTTCGATAAGTAAAGTTCAACTTTCAAATGTTGCCAATTTGTTGCATATTAGCCGGAGACTATCTTGGCATTGGCAGCTTTCGTTTTTGTTGTTGTTTTTTTTTTTTGGTTTGTTGTAGTTTGATGACCTCCATCGCTCCAAGCTCTGCATCTTTCTGTCCTCTTCGTCCGAGTTTCGCGGCGTCATCAGTTTTCAGTTTATTGAACGCTCTTTACCGGGGTCTGTGGGCTTATACATACACAAAGTTGCTGCTAAGTAAGTCTGCATTCTTTTTTTTTGGCCACTTCTGTTTGCTGCCTGGCCTTCGGTAACATTTGCTTCTTGTAGCTTCTTCTTCTTACTTTGACTCTTATGCTTTCGCTTATGAACCAGTTCCACAATGTTCCTTCTTTGGTCGCGTTCTCTGTCCAAGTGTCTTTTCTTTTACCTGTTATTCCCTTTGTGGTATACATATAAACCGTTTTCTTATCTTGCTTCCTTTTATGTTGAAAGTCGATTTAAAGCCTTATTAATATTATATTATTAAGGAAGCAATGATTTGTTTTTTTTGTTTTTGCCTCCCATGGCTTTTATTGTTCTTGCTTTCACACATATTCACCCTGACTTAGGGTATATTCCCTTCCGTGTCGTCACACGACAAACCGTGTCATATCTTTCTCAGTCCGACGACAACAGAAGTCTCTACATTTCAAAACTCTCGCTACGACTGATTTTTACAGTTTTAAAAACATTATTTTATTCTTCAAGATTACATTTCATTTGTTGAAATGTTTTTTTTTTTTTTATTATTAATGGCAATCAGCCTGCTAAAACTAAGGCTATTATCCAATATGTATGTACATTAATATTAATCGCTACACACTAAGTGTTTAATAGTGTGATCTATGACAGATTGTTAAATTTAAATTCTATTACTTAATTAATATTATAACTCTAATATGATACAATACGTTCAAGCTTGATGAACCGCAGAGTGTCCAAACTTTACAAAACTGGTGCTGTTATATCAGTTGTCGACTTCTGAGATCACATGGATGGAGGCGTTTCAATCATCTCCTTGGTCTATGACCGGCCAGGGCGCAGGCAATGGAATTTGGATGAACTCTTAATCGATCCTCATACCGTGTTGAAATGTAGCACAAGCTTATGCCTTGACTATATTGAAATGTTTATTCCTCTGCTATAATTTATTTTTTTGCTGCATACTTTCAGGCTGTCTTAACCCATTTTTCAAATTGGAACTTTAATAAGTTTTAAGCGCTACATTTACAATTTGTTGATGCTATATGCCAGACATTAATTTAATTTTTCCTCTGCTATATGTTAAAATGTAATATCATTTGAAAATGTGCAGACAAAAGCTTGTTATTTTGGATGAAATATGCCTATGTGAATGTATTTCCTTGTTAGGTACTTCATAAGCCCGTTTGCTTTGCTCTCTTACTTGCTAAGTCTCTCCAGTTTATTTTAGTTTGTTCTCTATGTATGCACATTTAACGTGCTAACACAAAAGCCAAGCAGTTAGGCAGGCATATATCTATAGTTGCATTTGCAGAGGTCGATCATTCTGAAAGAGTATAAAAACTTTGTCACATTAATCAACTTTTTATTTTATTTGCTTCTTAGAAATGCTGCCAGTTTGTATTCTAACGTAGTTTATGTCTGTCTGCTGCAATCAAATGACCATTAAATTTCTTTTATATTTTTGTACACATAGTGTACAAGGGTATTATAGATTTGTGCAATTTATGTAACAGGCAGAAGGAGGCGTGGCAGACCATATGTTCCATGGGCAAAAAGTCTTATCATTGACTCGGGTAGCGATTGGACCATGTCCGTTTGTCCGTATGAGGGGATAGATCTCCGAGACCATAAGAGCTAGAGACACAAAATGTTACCAAAGTTTGACGAATCAAGTCGATATCTTTCCCCCTTCCCCCGTGACAGATTTGCGCGGTTTACAACCGCTCCATTGAGTCTATCAACTCGAAACTACTCAGAAACGTGTTAATGTGCATATATGTTCCAAAAATTATCGAGATGGGATAAATACATCAAAAGTTATAGTCAAAAATATGCTAATTTCACACCCCCTCGCCTATAAACTGCTTCAAAATTCGACTACATGTAGATATGGATACATGTGAGCTAGAGTTACAAAATTTGGTGTGGAGACTCATGTGAGCCAAATCATTAAAACTGTATTCACCTTTTTTCAATGGAACCCTCCTTCCCCCGCAATCGATTTACCTTAATTACTGCCACATCCCCCAATATATTGATTTGAAAATTGCCACAGACATTTATAAATGTATTTTTGATCTTTGTTACAAAGTTCAACGACATTGGCCCAAGAATACTGGAGTTTTGGGTATAAAAGTAATTTTTGCCACCATAATAGCCAACTACCGAATAGAAAAACTTGTCAATTGGAACTTCCCAATAGGAAAATGTTAACAATATCGATCTTATGAAAGGATATATAAAAGTGGATACTTCCGTTCCCATTTTACCGTATTTAGTGTTTATAGAGAAAAAGGGTACAGGGTATTCCACTGTCGGGCACCGTACCGGCTGTCTGCATCAAATTTTTATCATTACTCTGATTGAACAATTTTGTCACGCTTTCTGTAAGTAGTTGGGAAGTTAGTCGTGACAACAATGAATTGGCATAAAATCATGTAATAAATGGAACTTTAAATTCTTTTAAGATTTAGACAATACCGACAACAGGTTCAATGCTTCCTCTTAATCATAGTTTATTAACTTGAACATCTGGCAACTCTGTGCACAACTTGACTTGAGCTTCAGCTAGCCAAATATATGAAATAAAAGTTATTGGATTTTAATAATAAAAAAAGTATTTTGGCTCAAAACTTGAACATAAATGTGGGTCTTGGCGGCGTTTCCCAGCAGTATTAACGCTGACTGCGCTGCATGCGTCAACGTCGTGCGTTCGCTGCGCTGCGGTCGTGGCCTGCCGCAAATTTTTGTCAGTTCGTCTTGACATTCTTTTCTTTGTTGTTGTTGTTGCACTTTGATAACAACAACAAAAACAACAACAATGTGATGTGAACAGTGAGAGCAAAAAGGCATGTCACATACATACACTTGCCTACTATATAAATACGATACTTAAGCGAAACGAGTTAAAAACGATTTCATTAATATGTTTCTTTTGTTGTTGTTTATTTGTTTGTTGGCAATGTTGCTTTTGTTGTTTTAGCTGCTGTCTGTGCCTTTTGTTGTTGATTTGGTCGTTTTTGGTTGCCGTTGCCCGTTGCCTTTGCCTGCTCGTTGGCTATTTTTAAAATGCGCAAAGTAAAAAAAAGTACAAAATGGCAAAAAAAAAAAAAAGAGTCGGCGCAACGATGGCGTCGTTGCTGCTGCTGCGATGGTCGCATACAAAAAATGTGGTATATGGAATTCGAGTGTGTGACACACACACACACTCTCACACACACTCACACACATACATAAAGAGACGCATTGCCCCACGACTTTTGCGTTGAGCTTCACACGTCGCCGTTTTTGTTGTTTGTGTGTGTGTGTGTGTGTGTGCAAAGTGGAGCAAAAAGTTCCAGCGCTGTCGACGCAGCTTGAGCTTGGAGTAAGCGCAGGCGAGCAACGCCACCAACACAGCATCGCCATCCCCAACGATTTCCTGCTGCACTCTCCACAGTCAACAGTCCGTCACTCAGTCATCATTTTGTTTTCGTCCACTGCCTTTTTATGTATGACAACTCATTTCATGTATACACTAGAAAAGTGTATATGCATGCTGTGAACGTATTTGTTACGTGTCAAATTAATACCATTTTTTCAAGTATTTAATGGAAAGTGAAGTGTTATGACATTGCTCGGAAAAGTCTCGTATATCGAATGTTTTGCATTTTTGCTTGGATTTCACATTACACTTGCAGTTTATTGTAACCATAGTTTACGTTTAGCTTAAATTATAGCAGCAATAGTCAAGTGGAGCAATAGTCGTATCAAAGTCAAATTCTATCAAAAGATGCGTATTACACGTTTTCTTTTCAGGTGAAATTTGAACTGATATCTGAACACCAGAATTTCGCGGCGCACACCCACAAGTCATCTGTTTGAAAGTTAATCCTTAGATCGTTATGCTGCACTTAAGTGATATAAATATCAAATGGCAACTTTAAGAGATACAGACAATATTGTACCAAGTTTCAGACTACTACACGTATACGCTGAAAACCCCCCATACATTTGTTATGATTACTACATGCCCCCCAAGGTATCGTCACAAAACTTTCTATAGATATTGCTTCTTTTTTTTATTAATTTTTTTTTTATTTAAGAAAAAGAAAATTAGTTCCGTTATCTCACTGTCTGACACCGTCCAGACTTTCTGATACAACTTTCATCTTGCACACGTTGATTAATTACTTGGTATTATTGAAATCATCAGTGAGAATGTGGAATTTAATAAGATTTGGGAAGTTGTGGCTATTTTTGATAGAAAAAAGTACACTGTACCCATTTTTTCCATGGAAAGCAAATTTCTGTGCAAATTTTAGTTTCGATGCGTTGATGGGTATGGGCGTAATTACGGTAACTGTACTACGAGATTAGGGGGTTTGTTGCGGAAAAAGGTTAACATTGTTTGGTTTATAAGCGTAACGTATCACATTTGGTTAACATCAATGTTAACTTTAACATTTCTGTAAAAAGTGAAATTCTGTTGCAGTTCATAGAAGGAACCTTAAATTGACACATTATTAGCTATATGTTCTAAAGTTCATATCCGATATGAATGATTTTTACACTACACATGCACAGTAATCGTGTGCCAAGTTTCAATTGGATATCTTTTATGGGGGTAGGGTGTGAGATATCGACGTAAATCGACAAACTTGCACTGCGTAGGGAAAATGCTTAAATTGTTGCTCTAACGCTTATAGTCTCCGAGAACGGTGCAACAACACATGTCTTTATCAACTCGACTATTGCTTATGGAACGTATGGTCTACCACGCCTCCTTCTGCCTGTTACATTTACACCTCGTGTACAGGGCATAAAATGGTTTGTTAAAGGATAATAATCTGGCAGTGTATAAAAAATTCGCCACTACGAATTCCTATTTTCTGTCTCGCTTTTTTTCTGACTTCTTTTCTCGTCGTTTTGAGCTGTGGGTGATGTCGTCACTTGTGACAACAACTTTGACTCTGCTCCACACACACGCTACCCAATTGGGTCACACTGGCGTCGCCAGTGTTGTTGTTGTTGTTGCTGCTGCTGCCGGTAGCATCTCGTTGCTGTTGGCAGTCGTTGTAGCAATTTTTGCTGCCTTTTTTCGTTTTCTCTTCTTTCTTATCTTTTGCGCTTTCGTGTGCAACTTTGTATGTAATATACATTTGTCTTTTTTTCAGATATTTTAATGATTTTTATTCCTTTTTTTAAAAGTTTTTTTAAGTGCGACTTCGCACTTCATTGATAAAATGATTAATCGTTATGATTTATTCGTCCGTGTATATGAATCGAATCGGTGTATCTGTGTATGTATGTCACCTATATGATTGAGCCTAAGGCGGATGTGTTTAAACGATTCATTTACATATGTTTTCCCGTTCCCCTGCAAACAGAGCTCATTCATTGAACTCGGACAAACTAAAGAATGTCAACCGATTTCTGATTCACAAATCCGGGCGCAGTTTGCTTTGTGATTAGAACTCTTATCGAAACGTCAATGTTTCCTGTGAAAACATGTTTAAATTATGTTGGGTAATTAGAGAGGAGGCTATAAAAAAAATTGGATCAACATATTGGTTTTTTCGTGAGGTTATTCTTACGGCATTCTTTATAACGCTTACTAACAATTATTTATGTACGTGTGCAAAATATAAAACTCATTTCAATTTTGGACTTACACAGACTTTCACACACTAATGGTCGTTTCCATGACAGACGTGTAATAAGCGCTTACGGATCAAACTTGTTCTATGATCCGACACCACATGGTGTTCAACCGGTTCAACCTTATATTTTATAAGACACTCCATAAAAACTGGATATTAAAAATATGCTCATCCCGACTTAATCTTTGCTTACTTATTAAAGAGTATATTTTGTATACTGAAGATGCTTTTCGTTGCTAAATGAGAGAAATAAGCTTGAAGTATAAGACGATTATATATCAGGTCTATAATTAAATTACAGTATAATGCCTTTAGCTGCATCGAATACTTTTCCAACACTTATGATGCAGCTATCCCAAAAGGTTATGCAGAAACACCACAAATTAGGCATTCTCAAAAGATCGCCCAAACGTAAATACACATTAACAATAGGTGGCGCACCAAACGAAATGTTGTACGCAAGAAGCAAATAATTGGGCACATATAAAGTAAAAATGCTGCTGTCCAAATGCTACTTAAATACAAATTTTCACATAGAATATGTTTTATTTGCGCCTAAAAGTCAATTTAATGTACTTATCTTGCCGATGCAGCTAAGTATCGCTGATCTTAAAGACATTATACTGTATACGTCTTATAACCTACTGCGATTCTTAGCGCGATCGTGCATCGATATTACATCATGGATCATATATTATACATTGGAAGATACAATAATCGGATGGCTGTTTACGAAAATAGACTATATGGTTTTGTTGTCGAACATCTTCAAAACATTTTTCGTTGCTGCAAAGAGAAATCCGAACAATATCTGCCTCAAATTGTTTGCCAAGTAGACGGGTTTATACTTTATGCTTAACAAGCACAACCCTGGCTCATAATTTCCAAAGACATTCCCTAGACAGTTTTATAGTTAATTCATAACAGCCCTAAATAATTGAGAAAATGGATTTGTCTGAGAAAACCTTGATCCGCATTCTAGCCCAGTAAATTTTCGCATATTTATTGTATTCCACGCTCTAATTACCTAATGCATATGGAATTATGTAGAACAAGCTGTGGTCCCAGCGCACCCTTGTCTTACCCATAAACCAAAAAAAAAAAAAAAAAAAAACAACACCCAAAGCACAATTTATGAGACAGCCAAATAGCTGTATCTTGCAGATACAAGTCATGCATGCATTTCAATCTTTCATGCAGCTGCAGAAATAAATAATTGATAATAAGATCACTCGCTTTGTGTATTGTGCTCCTTTTTTTTTGCTTGCTTTCTCTCAGAATTCATTGGGAAAACAAAAGAAGAAGAAAAATTGCAAAGTCGTCGTGGTCCAGAACTCGTGCGCTTTTCACTTTCATCGAACGGCAGCTGCGCGGCAGGACATTTCTCTGTGCGGTTCGACGATGTGTGTCGTCTATTGATGCTTTTCTACTCTTCTGCTGCGACATTTTGCATCATCTGTGGTGAAATGCATCAATGGAGTTTGCTGCAACTGTTTGACCTTTGGCTTTTGTTTTGCTTGGCCATCTTGTCATTTCCTTTGACTAGCTGTCTATGTCTAATCTTTTATAATCCTGTACATCGAACCAGTCAGTACGTGCTCATAATTTATGCTAAGGCATCAGTAACACAGGAACACACACCTGCCCATAGTTTTTCCTTTAGTTTTTCCAGAACAGCTGCCATTGAATCCTACTGTTGCCTGCACCGCTGTTGTTGTTTTATAATTAAGCGCATATTTATCCGGTTTTCTTGGTTCTCTCTCGCTGTCGTCTCTCTGTTTGGCTCCGCCTCTCTTATTGCTTATTTATTGATTTCATCAGCGCTCGTGTTTATAATTTGTACCTTTTGAACAACAGAAACAGGTGGTTCGCTGTTCCCCTTGACATGGGCGCCATTTGTCCTTCATCACTTTTACTCACTCCGTGAGTCATTTGATAATTGTTTAACTTTACTTGTCGGTTTATCCACTGTACATGCCAAGTAGCTATAATAACAAGAGTATATACAGCAATCGCTGCATTAACCCACGCTTTGACACCCATCACCTGCACTGCTATACCCCCTTATCCACTTAGTAACTCCTTGGAATCACTTTAGGCAATTTATAGCCATTTCTTGTTTTTGCCGCTGTAGCTTTATAGCCTCGGCTTTAAATCGACACACGTTTCGCATTGCCTGATTAGATTACACACACACTGGCATCAATTTGTTTAAGTATACAAAATCACGCAGTAACAGCCAAAGGCAACGGAGCAGACCACTCACTAACTTGGCCATATCCTTCGCGGAGTCGTCGCCATCGTCGCAAAGTTCAAAGCCAAATGGCTATTTTTACTGCCGCTGTCTGACTGACTGCACATGTTGTTGTTATTGGTGCTCCCGCTGCGTTTGCACAGTGGATGAAATGCGATGCTAACGTACTTAATTTATAAGAAAACGAAGAACAAAATTTTTGTGTGCAGTAAGCATTTTACTCAGATATTTTGGTCATTATGATGCGCTATGTTAAACCAAGTGTGTGCTAGAATTTTCTTGGTATTATGTTCAAGGTCCAGCTAGACTACATAATTCAAAGTGTGACGAGGTAAAAAACTTGTTACGAAAGCTTAGGTATTTGTATCCAAATCATAAAATGAATGATTTACAGCATATATCGTTTATAAGACGCATCGTTTATATAAAATTATTGCTTATATGAAAATAAAAAGTTAGTTTTAGTGCAATTTTCATGCATTTCGTTTATATGATAATCGCTTATTGGCAAATATTGCATATATAAAAGCGATCGGCTGTTTCATAATATAAAAAAATATGATCGTTTATATGCAAACTTTGCAGCAGTTTAATTATTAAAAATTTGCAACAATGCTTTTTATTTAATCGTTTGTAATATATTGTCCGATTATCGCTGGTATAAAATTCTCGGCTATACACAAAAAACGATATCAAATATCGCTTATTTGAAATATTTTGCATATATTCCATTATCGCTTATATGAAATAATCGCTCAAATGCAATAACTGCGCTGCATTTACGCCATTGCATAACTGTAATTTGTGTGACGAGAAAAGTACAGTGTATATTCCACTTAATTCTTCATTGATAATAGAATTTTAAAGTACATTTGTATAGGTACTTGAAAATTATAATTTTTTTTTAATTTTTCATAAAAAAAGGCCGCATTGAGTTCAGCCGTGTGGTCTTATCTTGCAATATTCTACCAACTTTTCATAGCTTGCCAGTTAAAAGTGTCAAAACTTCGCGTAATTTTATAGTTGTGAGCTGCAGCACGGCTTAAAAAATATGGTTGAATCAGTTGATAGTAAGAATAATTATTATAAAACCGTAAAATGTTTTTATACTAAAGCTAAGGTTTTTTAATAACGCTGCCAAGAATGCACTTGTTTTACGATTGCGTTGTTTGCAGGGTTATTGATGTTCATAGACAAAACTATTTCTCATTGAATATGGCAATAGGAAAATATTTTGGGTCGCAGGTTTTGAATTCGGCATTTGTTTTGAATTTTCTAATAGTGTTTACGAACTATCGCTCTTCGATATTTCGAGAATTTCGTAGTCAGCGATCCGCATATTACTCGAGAACCTTACTTTCGAACGCGATGAATTGCCACTCAAATTAAAGGATTTTTAAAGCCCTTCGCTTCAATCTCAAATAAATCAGTCTATGTTTCAGGAATAACTGTACAACTTATGAATACGGCATGATTTTGATATAATTTTTTTTTTCATATTATTCATAGTTTCAGAATTTCTCTTTTCGAATGAAAATTATCGCATAGTAGAATATGCACTAGGCAGATCATGTTGCCCATGCTAGGGTTAACCCTATTAATTAAGACCAAATCCACCCAACGCCTTCAGAACGCACGTGCCCAAATCTTAACAAAAGCTAATAATCATTGATATTTGTCCCACTGTGCCGTGTTGCTCCTTTTTGGTTCTTTATGTTTTGCTCCTCCATTTGCTGTGCTTATGTATTTAATTTGCCAGAGAGCCTCTGCCGTAACACCTCTGCTCCTGGTCTCCAGTTACTTTGCTGCTTCGGCTATAATTGCTATAGTCATAGTCACAGCCACTCCATAGTCCGTGCAATGGAATTCCATTGCGGCGTTGTCGTCACTTTAGTTTATTGTTTTTTATAGCTTATTGCCTTTTCAAGAAACCAACAGATGTCAGCAAATTGAAAAAGGAAAAGAAGAGTTGAAAAAATCGCCAAATCTCTTATGCAATTACTGCTTTGGGTCAAAAGTTCGTATTCCTCCTCTGGTAATTTCCCTCCCACACAAATCTGTTCGAACATGAAACAGCAAGCATTAAGAAGGCATTAGATGATGGCTCTTGTTGTTGATTACAACTCAAATATGCCAAAAATGTGCAACATTGTTGTTTGTTGTCTGCTTCGTTGAAGCATATGTATGCAAATGCTCATTAGACGCGCCAAAAGTCACAACAACAATAACAAGCACATTCCTAGACTTTGTCACACACACGCATACATCTGTTGCAACACGCACAACAGCAACAACACACGCACACACATGCAAACAAAAGCAACGCAACGTCGAAATTGCAACAAATATGCAAAGTTTGCGGCATGTATGCAGCACAAAAGCAACAACAACAATGACGAGGCAGCCGGCGTCGACGTTCTGTTAGCCGACTGTGTGCCGTTGCCATAAAAATCCAGTTTGAGGCAAGTGCAGCAACTGCCGCCTAGAGAGCAGGGCAAGAGTGGCAAAGCTCCAAAGAACAACATCCAACTCAAAAGCAAGAACAACAACAACAACTGCCTTGTCTGTGCCCCACTTGCTGCTCGAGTGCAGACTGGGAGGGGGCTGCGCTGTCTGGCCTGACTTAAGCGCTGGTCTGCTCGAGTGGCGACGACTCCACAACTCGGGTCGGGTCGGGTCTCCTCGGGTTTTCTCTGTCTGTCTGTCTGTCTGTCTGCTGGCCCGCTGAACATGATTAGCGACGTGGTGGCATGCAAAACAACAGCAACAACAACAAGTACAACATCAGCAACAAACAAAATGCGTGCATTGCAAGAGCGAGAGAGAGAGAGAGAGAGAGAGAAAGAAGGAAGGACAAGGCAAAAGAAGTAGTAAAACAAAAACACAAAACAAAAAAGAAAAACAACCGCTGCAAAACGTTGCAAATAAAAATAAAATTTACAAATTCCATTCATGAAATTTTGCTGAAGCTCCAATCACACACACACACACACACACACACACACACACACACACATGCACAACTTTTTATAGTTGTTGTTTTTGTGGCGTTTCTTTTTGCAACTTGTTTTGAGCGCTCTCTCAATTGCTGGGACGCATCCTCATCCCATTATTGTGTGTGTGTGTGTGTGTGTGTGCTTATGTGTGTGTGTAAGCCGCTCGCTTAGCTTTGGAGCACTTGCAGTTTGTTGTCGTTTTGCGTTGTTGTTGTTGTTGTTGTTACGTCGGTGTGCCGGATGTTTTATTGTTGTGTTATGTCTGAATTGAGCTTGACGCTGGGGCTGCGCCCGCTGCCTTTGCTGCAGCATGTTGCATGTCTTTGCTTTGCGCCCCCTTTAAATACACTTCCATTAGGTGCTATTTACTATATTATAAAGGTTGCCATTCACAAGGGACTAAGGAATCGAAAAAGCTAATGGTCTAAGTAAAGGACTATTCGACTTGAATCCTGAAAGGATTTTAAGATTGCAGAGGGAATGAATGCCGTTCACTCTGCAGATGTCACACCGTGGTCCTGCCACCTTTTCTTTTTATCTTCTAATACTCTTTTGTTTTCGCTCATAATTAAAGATCTGCTTTTTGATTTTTCTTGTGCCATGCTGCATGTCATTCGTTTCATCATGTGGGGCCTATTATTCTCTATTAAGTGGGGCCCCCACATTTTTCGACAAACGTATACTTCAATTATGACATCACTTTTTAAAACAATTTATTAAAAATTATGAACAAATATTTCTCTGTAAATTTTTTACCATAATCTTACCTAAGTTTACCCTTGATATGCCAAGGTTTCTTTAGGTTTCATTTATTTGTTTAAAAACCACAAGCTTTTTTTTTAAGTGATAAACGGTTTTAGTGAACAATAACCTTATCAATAAAAATTTATGATATATATGTGGTAAATCAAAACTAAATTACACTAGGTAACAAAATTCAAACCTTTTAATATTCAAAAACTCTGGTAGTTAATCATGTTTAAACTACTTCTCAATAACGCTGCGAACTCAGTTTTTTCCGGTCACCCTCAGGTTTTGAAGGTTTATACTCTTATATACTCCTTTTTATCCGTTTTGCTTCAAACATGGCTCATTTTGTTATTCTCGAACAGCACTACTGATTTAAGAAAAGTCTTATTAATAAATATTTTAGCTTCAGGTCAACGTGCTTAGGTAAAGACGTTGTCCTTTTTGGCTAAACTTCAGGCACGAGTGTTTTTTGAGGTTTGTGGCCACAAACTCATGGGTCAAATCGAAAGGTTGTCTATGAAAGTATTGTAGTGGCATTCATAAGGCTCTAAATATAGTAAAGAGTCAAGTTGATACTTCATTTGACAGTAGAGATATAGCTGTTTAAGTGCAACCTTCTCAAAAATATCGATATTCGCGAAATTCTCAAAAACTGAGGGTGACTGAAGGAAGTTTAAGTTTGATAAATATCTTTGTTTATTGCACAAAATACTTGTTAATGAATTAAAAAATAAAACAAATGTCAGCCGTTTTCAATTTTGAAAATAATACTATATATAAAGTTTTGTCTTTCATCTTCTTTCGAAAGAAAAAATAAGGTAATATGAAAGCATTATCGGTTCAAAAGACATGAAAAAATCTCCTGAACTATTCTGCACCTAATAAAAGCCAATCGGTGGCTATATGGAAGCCATGAAGGCCTTTTCTATCAAACAGTTGGCATTCCTTAAAAGGTCTGTCAGAGTATTAAAACTTTGCTACCACCGAATTTGCATGGGTCTCAAATGCCGATTGTACTCATCTGTTCCTACTCGTTCCCTTGCTCTCTCTCTCTCTCTGTCTTGCTCTGTCGCAATCGTTTCTCTGCTGCTTGTAAGTATTGACCCCCTGCATCAATCTGTTGGTTATATGCTGGTGGCATTTACTTGGAGCGTGCAACTTTGTTGTGGTTGCTCGGTTGCACCGCCAGACACTGGGCACTGTAGCCAACGATGTCAACGTTATCTAGCCCCAAATTGTCGTCTGTGCTTGCAATTACAGAACGTTTACACATTTTATGTGCTCCCTTTTATACCATCAATGTAGTTTGATGTGCTAGTTGGAATCGTCAATTGCTTCCTTTTTGGCTGCACGGAAATAGTCAAACGCAAAGCTTGCACATCATATCCGTTTCCTCTAGGGCTAAAAGTTTCTTGACGGCGGCGTTGGCGGCAGCCAGTCCACATTTCATTACAGCTTTTCTTGGCAATCTTCTTATGCGCTTGTTATTTTTACACATTTTATGTGAAACAGCAAGAACAAGAACCACAATAACAAATGCCATACGCCCCGTCATCATCATCAGCATCCTTAGCCGGTCCTCGTCGTCGGCTGCCGCAAGCAAAAATCATCTGCGCATATATTTATTACGAGGCGGCATGCAGACCTCTGTCTTAGCTGCCACTTCCCACTTGCTCCTTGTCTGTGCTCAATTTTCAAACGATTTCAATGGAATTCTCAATGTGCAGCAGCACAGTTGTTGGTAACCAAACCGAAACCAACCCAAAAACCTGCAGCCTAATGCAGCGCCCAGACAGAGATGCAACACGCACGTACTGTCCGTAATTCTGCAAAAACTCAGACACTCCAATAACAACAACAAGAACAACATAATCCTTCTAGCACTTTGGTTACAACAACCAACATGAAGAGTCCACTCACCGCAGTTCTCCAAGCGGCGCATAATTCTTGCTTTTCGGTTGGTTTTATTTTATTTTTTTGAATGTAGCCGACAAAAACCATCTCTATCTGCAGCTTCGCTGTGGTCGCCGTTGGTGTTGGGGTCCCCATTGCGGCACGCCAAGATGTTGTGCCCCTTGCTTTGTTATTGTTTACATTTTGGAAGCTCTTTTGGTATAGGCCGACGCTCTTTTGTTGCACTGGCTCTTATCGAGACAAATGAACTGAAATGGGCGATTGGTGGTTTCATGGTTCTTCCTTCATTCGCCAAAGTCGTGATTTATATTCTAGTAGATAGGCGAAAACGCTGCCGAAGATTGGCGCACTAAAAACCTAATTCTATATTTGTAGCAGAGCCAAATTATACCAACTATCCTTATAGTAACGAACTTAACCATGCAGAGTTTCATGCTAAGTTGTTCTACGTTTTGTGGCTTCCTCTTTGGAAGGCATATTTGTTGGTTTTGTCGCATTCTTGTGGTTTTGAAATTCTTGGCAGGACGCGCGAGTTGTCCAAAGGCCTTCACTGTATGTACATGCGTTGTCGTCGTGCAAAAATAATGAATTCCTTCTTTGGGGTTAACCTCAATTGGCTTAACTTCATTTATTTCATTTGTAATACAAACCCAAAACAGCAAGCGAAATGTTTCATTTGTGGTTTGTGTAGTCCGAACCCTTGGAAATATACACCGAAGTGTGGCGATTTAAGCTGCTGAGTAAGCCTGATAAAGTGACCAAATGGGGGGGGGCGTTGCTATCTAACTATCTGGAATGGTATGCGAGTAAGCCAACACCTAGAGATGGGCATGAAAAGTATCTTTTATCAGTTCTTAGGTAATGCCAGATGAAAAAATGTAGAAACATGTGATATACTTACTTATAACTAAACTTTTTAATGCAGTAGCGTTCAAGGCATTGGCATCCCAGATATAAACCCGTTCATATGGGTGATTCTTTTACAAACCGAACATCAACTTTGATATCCAGGGTTCGTCCATATATTACGGTATAACGTTTTTTTTTTTTCTTTTTTACCGTTTTCGAGCGACTTTCACCTCCTTCTCCACTCCAGTATTAAAAATATTGAGATTTGCCAATTCAAACTCGGATTATAGACATATGTGAGTGCTTCTTCTTAGCAGACTTTATAAAAGCACTCTTTTAAAATCTACATTTTACGCAGAAATAATACAATACATTATTATTGAAATAATGCATATTTCGTGTAAAGTTCACAAAGTCGGTGCTTGAGTTAAAGTTCATAGCTCGGTTTATGATGGTCAGGAAGAGGAAGAAAGAGAGGATGAGGAGGGGGAATATGCTTTACTTAGAGAGGGACATGGAGGTTGTCAGCCAAGCAAGCAGGATGCGGAGGCCCCTAGTATGGCTATAGATATAGATTTTGGCCGTTTTTCAAACAAAACTGACAAAACAGTTCGTGAATTTCTTCGTCCTTTCTTCGGTCATCTGATTTTTCTTCGTATTTGCGATTCACACCAACAGGAAAATATTGCAAATTCTTGAACCCAAAGTTCTGCTCAATTTCTTAATAAACTTTGCGCCAGCATTTAAAATACGTAAAAAATAAAACACTTCCAATTCAAAGCACAAGCCTGCATAATGGATCGTAAGCCATAGTAAACGCAACTACAAAACCAAGCGCTCTATAATTAAAGGTTCTAAAGCGTTGAGATCTGAAAAACAGTTCATTCAACAAGATATAGGTATACTTTAAAGAACACACCGATTATACATGTGATATAGCAATTGCAGTTGTTTCCATCCTTCGACAATTGTCAGGTGGTGCTCCTCCCCGTCACGCAATGCTTACGGCGGCCAGTTTAGTTCAAACAACCTTGAGACTGTTCAATATTCTACCAGATAATTCGTGGCCAGCTCAATATCACGAGTTTCACGCGTTCTGGCATGCTCTTTGGCTCTGCTTATGTTGCGAAAAAATGCTGCAAGTGGACACCAGGCCGTCTGACTAACCAGACCAACGCTTAACAATGTCAATCCGGCAGATGCCCCACCGATGTCGGGGTAACAGAACAACTTTCAGGCTCTACTAAAATTACGCCAAATTATGCTGAAATGCAATGGGAGCGGTAAATATGCGAAGACGACGTCGACGACGACGACGACTACGACATAGTGGACATGCCAGTGCAAAATATGTGTAGTGAAGCGCTTTTTGGAAGCCATAGAGCTGCCGGCATGCGATTTGTGTGCTCGGTCTGGCCTGGTCTGGTTTCTTCGGTCTCGGACAGCTTATCGAGCGGGCGACATCTATGCGTAGTTTTGGAGCATGCGCAAAAGGACAATGAAAATGTTGTCCATGGCGGCGCGACAGGCGACTACGACGTTGCATTGGAAATAGCATGAAATATTTTTAACGCTCCAACAACTTCAGTCAGCCAACACATCACATGTACATATGTACGTCTGCTATGTGCCCTCTATATACATATATATATATGTATGTACATATGTAACTATATATTTATTGCATTTTAATGTGGCACTGAAATGAGATTTAATTGGCATTGTTGCTGCCAATGCAACATTGCTTGCTTGATGTTGTTGCTGTTGCAGTTGCATCTGTAGTTGGGCGGGCAACCGCCACTAGACTTTGAACTATTTACAGAGTACTCGACGCTGCATTGGTCCCTTTTTGCAGATTTGCAAATGCAGGATGGTAGGAGCCACAGTCTGGTGGCAGGCGAAGAGGCGTCCGTTTCAACATTTCTTTAATTAAATTCATTCTCACAGTGTGTACAACATGTGGCAGTCAAAGCATGGAGAGGCAGCCACCAGTCAGCCAGCTAACAAATATGAAATGGAATGCTGTGCCTGCCATTGCAGACTTAACACTGAAAGCGACTCCTACTTGGGAACGCACATTGGGCATCTATTGCGAACTGCACTTTGAACAAGGAATTTTGTAAAGTCGCTGACTTGGCACAGAAATTGGCATAGATACAGTGGAACGAAAGTGCTAACTTGAGTACAAAGCGGCATTCAAAATAAAATTGAGTCACAACCTTGAAATCCTCCGACATTCGATTAGTTGCTTTTTTAAGGCGCTTGTTGCGTGTTGCGAGATTTCCAAGCGAATAGACGCGGTAATATTGCGCATAAGATGTCTCGCCGGTAACCCTACGCGACGTGCTTCATATAAGGTTGCGTTCCATTTTGTGGCGACGCGATATTTTTCGCTTATTCTGTCCTTCAATCCGATCATTTCTCTTTTTCGAGCTAAAACGCTAGTCTATTATGTTCACTTTTTCTTGATACGGTGAAAGGTCGGCCTCAAATTAAGCACGGGATTATTAAGACCGACGTTCTGGTATTAAGAACATTTTGGTCATAATATGAGAACATTTTGTACATGATATAAGAACATTCTATTCTCGTATATACAACACCCTGTGCTCATTTTATAAACGATTTTAGTCAAAATCTAAGCCAAAAGCACGCGTCGCGACACAAATCAATCGGCTGTAACAAAGTACATCACAATATCAGCGGTTGTGGTTTCTAAAAAGTGTTGTATATACTACCAAAATTGTACACAATCGTTTATATTACAAGAACGACGTTCTTATTCCAATAAAATTGGAACATGCGGGCATATTTTTCGAACAAAGTCAATCAACAGTGGTCTCGATTTATGCCCGAAAAATTCTTCATTTTTCATAGTGCGTGGAGGAGTTTGGTTTTTTTTGCTTAAAACCATGTCGATCATATGCTCCATTTCTTATTATAAATTACTTGCGTCCATAAAGACAGAATTTGATAAGAATATGACAACTTTCGGATTCTAGTATAGCTATACCCATTACCTCAAGCCGTTAAGGCATACAAGAATCATCCGAAACGGTTCTACCAAAGGTACCAAACCTACCAAGAAATTTTCCCTTTAGGTAAGCATTTCGTCCACTGTGACGCCATGGCTGTGCATAGGCTCAGACTAAGGCTCTACCTACGCCGAGCCCTTTAAACTTTTGCTGAGCTCCTCTCGTCCCGCTCGTGGTCTTCATTCCCGTCAAATCAGGTTTCACTGCCACTCTGACAGACGCATAAATCGTTGGCGTTTTTAAAATGCTTAACGACTGAGCATCGACCGACCAAGAAGGCAACTGGCCTGCCATTCCTGCAGTACCTTCTAAGCCTTGGACACCAGCTAACAAAAAGTTATAAATACTTCTCATATTTTTAACACCAAACATTGTTGAGAATTCTTCTCCAGAGCACGCCCTGCCTACGTTTGTTTGCCTTGGCTCTCTGGCTAATTCATGGATACTTTGTCCAGTCCCCTAATACTCGGATGTCTTGGCATTTTGTTTGATTTGACAACTTTGTTGGGATGTTTGCCTTTGTGTATAATTTAAAGTTTGCAAGATTGTAAATGATGCGCATTGACTTGTTTCTCTAAACTCGTATTAGAGAAAGTTTCGCAGTGAATTTGTGGTTTCCGTTTTAACCAATATAATCTTTAGTCTTATCTAAATCAAATTGAATAAATCAATTTATATCAATAAGTTTTAATATGTTTTGTTCAAAATGATTGATTAGAAAGGCCGAATTTAACAAGTTTGAACGGATGAATCGCTATCTGGCCTTTCATTTACAAAAATTAAGTCAATTTCCCCATGTGGACTAAAACCTTATGTTATATTCTGCATTGCAAATACCTCTTATTAATTACACCCCTGCAAGAAAAATTGCAACATCTGCAATAGAAGAAAGTAAAACCTCCATAAAGTATTTCTGTATTTTAGATACCTCTTCGAATTGTGTTTTTAATATCATTTTCTATCATCCTTGCAAATGTGGTAACGAGCATAGATTTTGGTTTGGACTCAATCTGTAGAATTTTTTGGGAATCTTTTCTTCTCAGCTTAAATTTTCCGGAAAATACACATTTTAATCATAGGCTTTTTTATACCATGTACACAAGGTGTAAAAGGGAATTATAGATTCCTGCAATGTATGTAACAGGTAGAAGGAGGCGTGGCAAACCATATGTTCCATGGGCAAAAATGATCAAGAGCAATAGTTGAGTCGATATAGTCATGTCCGTCCGTCCGTCTGTCTATCTCACCGTGTTGTAACGTGTTTCTCAGAGACTATAAAAATTGGAGCAAAATTGACTGACTTTCGCGGTTTACAGCCGCTACGTTGAACTACGTCTATCAACTCGAAACTTGACTTAAGAGGTTTGCGTCGTGTTTATGTGCATCTATGTTATAAAAATGATTAAAATCAGATAAATACATCAAAATTTATGTCAAAAAAAGGTTCATTTCGGTCCCCCTTCGCCTATAAACTGCTCCAAAATTCCACTGTATGTATATATGGATACATGGAAGCTAGAGTTACAAAATTTGGTGTGGGGACTCGTGTGAGGCAAATCAATAAAACTGCATTCACCTTTTTTCAATCCGCTCCCCTTCTAGGCAATCGACTTATCTTAATTACTTCCACACACACACACACACAACACATATATATATTGATTTGAAAATTGCCGCAGACATTTATAAATGTATTTTTGATCTATGGTACAAAATTCAACGACATTGGCTAAAGAATACTGGAGTTTTGGGTATAAAGGTAATTTTTGCCCCCACAATAGCCAATTTCCAAATAGAAAAACTTGTCAACGGGAACTTCCCAATAGGAAAATGTTTACAGGCATATCGATCTTATGAAAGGAGATATAAAAGTGGATACTTCCGTTACCGTTTTACCTTATTTAGTGTTTATAAAGAAAAAGGGTACAGGGTATTCCACTGTCGGACACCGTCCCGACTGTCTGCATAACATTGTAGCATAGTGTAATCGATAAAGAATTGCAAAAATTGGAATTAAATCAGCAGCGCAAATTTGAGCTTAAGATTTTCATCGTTTTTGGTAAAACTTTCCGCTAGTAACACAAAGAATATTGCCTAAAAATTGGGTTAGCATTTAAAAAAATCTAATCATTGTTTTATTCTCTTTGCAGATAGTCGCTTTTACTTATTTAATAGTTGGTAAGTTAACAAGAAGAAGTTTTCATATACTATTTATGTTAAGCCTTTTTGCCAAGTGTTGTTGTTTTGCTACAAGAACAACCACTGAACCGTGGAAACTCTTGACTGACTTGACAACACATACAACAACAACAACCTTAAAACAAACAATATCAGTCAGCTTAGCCCTAGAAAATGTACTGAATAGTGTGCTCATCTATGCGGAGTACATCAAAGATAGCTGGTAAGTCCACAAATGGCTGCAAACAAACTGTTAACAAGTCGGGTCAGAATTGTTGTTTGTATAACAAATGTCACATGTCGACAAAAAAAAAACATAACTGGCCCAACTGCTTTTCATTCGTCGCGATCCTGCATATATTACTATAGCTTATATAATATTTGAATGCCATAAAGAGCTAAGAGTTTAACAAATCAATTCCAGCAGCCATTACTTTAAATGAAAATGCAACTTAAAATGTTTTCACAATTTGTTTGACATTCACTTGACATGTGGAAACCCTCTGCTGTATATGGCCAGGGGGCTTGTGCTTGCTCTATGCATAAATTTTAGCGATGCTACCTTAACCGAAGACCCAAATTTTTGGTCAAATGCTAATTAATCCCACGGGCCGTTCAGGATTTACCATGCTCGGCTGATTTTCACACAGAGACACCACGCGTCGGAAAAGGGACTTAGCTGCATTTTCCGGCTATCCCAAGCAGAGCGACCGACCAGGTAGCTAAGCGTTGACATTTAACCCGCTCGCACGCACACGCCCCTCCCTTCCGGCCGTTGCTCTGATTTTAATCTCACGCATGTAATTTGTAGGGCCGCCGGAATTGCAGCACAACTGTCACCTAGAGCAGTCGCGCCCAGACCCATAAATAATCTGTATTGATTTCGCAGTTTTCTTATGGTTTAATGAAAATCCATGGGTAAATGTTATTGCAGTTCCTTCGAGCTACGAGCTACCCTAGACGTAAATTTGTACTTTAGTTTTTCTTGACACGCGCGCTGCCGATCGCACCCCTACGCTGAAGCGTTACCCTCTATAAGAACGTTTACAATGCAGCACATATAGAAAAAATGCCAGCTGTTTGCTTCATTTTGCTGCTGCGCCTGCGCAACATTCCTACACACTAGGAGTTGCAACAACAACGACGACTGATTAGTTGTAACAACGCCGCAACCCTCACGCTGCTCTAATTTACAATACGCTTTTTACAAGACCCGTGCAAAAAAAAGAAACCATCGACAACACGTAACGTTGGCATAGTATTCACCCTATTCCAGAGCTTGTACTCCCTCTAGGGGTTGTTGCTCCGTTTACTTTAATTATTAGCTCAGTGACACTGCCGCCGCAGCGCCCTCTCGCTCTATGCCAAGGATCACCCTTATCGGCTAGGCGCAGTGCTGCCCATCGATCCTTGCTT
Organism: Chymomyza caudatula; assembly: GCA_035041775.1. NCBI lineage: Eukaryota > Metazoa > Arthropoda > Insecta > Diptera > Drosophilidae > Chymomyza > Chymomyza caudatula. The sequence continues at coordinate 4,132,366 of JAWNKW010000032.1, read as the reverse complement.
GTTGAATACCTTGATCCTTCTTCATTTGGCACATGTCAATCGTTTGTGCAATGCTTTTGGCAAATCGTGTGTTGCAGATGTACACACACACACAGCCTTATAGGCACAGTGTTGCACATAGTTTTCACGATTCCACACCGTCTCGAGTCTAGACTGTAAGTTATCTAGGCTCTGTGCAGACCCTGCCACTTCATCAATGGCAACGCATTACAATTTCTGCAACCACTTCCACTTCCTGTTAAATTGCAGGAAACTTAACAGCAGCACAAGCAAAAACAACAAGGCGCCCAGTTCTAACACTAGAACACAGAGGCAGAGGCAGAGGCAGGCGCACCCTTAGTCAGACATGCCGTTCTTGTTGTTGTTGCATTTTGCAACAATTACAAGCGAGTGATAGACAGGGTGTGTGAGGGAGAGCGCTCGAGGTAGAAACGAAGCAACTTCAAGCAAGTACATGTAAAATAGTTTAGGCAATAGCGACTATGGGATGTCCTATGAAGACTTCCTAAAGGGTTTGAGCTCAATTCAATAAATTATTATGATTTTGAACTACAATTGTAAAGACTTGCCAATTTCAAACACTCTGAACACGCTACTCCTGCCTCCGATTGGAGTTTAGAAACTATAGACTACAATTACCAACAAAGGTATATAATAGAACTTTTGTTTGCTTTTCATCAGGTTGGAAAAGTAAATTGGCGTTTTTCTTCTTAACTGAGCATAACAACTCGTTACCGGGTTATGGCATGATCTTAAGCTCTTCGCCAGGCAAGCAGAAACGCTTCTCCAATCGGTGATACCAAAGCTAGCTAGCCTTTCAGCGAAAACATGGTCTGCCCCTTCACATCCGCTCTATCCCACAAGATCTTCTTGATTGACATTAAACTCATCATTTTTTAAATTACGACTGTGTTGTGTGACAGTGAGGTATAGAATATTTTCAATATAAGCGAGCAATCAAAGGATATGTTTGCTGTTTGTAAATATGAGCATTTCAATCTCCCAATGATCTCATCTTTATGTTTAGAGAGAGAAGAAATGTGCAAGTTTTAAAAAAACTAACCACCTCTTCAGTAAATTGAGATGTAAAGAAATAATGAAACAAACACACACCAAAAACCGATAGTACTACCGATAGTATCGAATCTTTTTGCTTAAACTATCGAAAATATCGAATGGCCCGACTATCGATAGTTTTGCAGCGCTAATGTCCTCTTATCTCACTAGGTTGTTTACGCTCCACTACGTTGGGGCTAAAGTACCAAAACTGTCTCAAAACTTGCCACTCATATTCTTAACCAAATATTATTTTCCATTTTTAATTTAATGGATCATTATATTATTAGTCGTTAATGTAGATCGTTTATTATAGTGATATTATCACGCCTTCTGCTGCCTGTTACACACGCTTACACAGAACCGCAAATGCCCACTCATATCACCTATTCAGTTTACAGTGTATGGAAATTACCTTACCTCGTCATCGTCATCATCAACGACCAAAGCGTCATTTGTGGATTTTCCCTGTGTGTCTGAGTACGTGTTTGAGCGTTCCACTTTCCTACATTTCGTCGACGTCATAGTAAGGACGTCGACGGCGACGACGACGACGACGAGGACGAGGACGAGTGTCTGAAGTGTTGCAGCAACCACAAAGACGTCTGGCAAAGAGGAAAGATGTCGACAACGCGGACGACGACGACGACTTTGGCAAAGAGGGTGCTGCTACTTTTTGGTTTTTCTATTTAAGGGTGCTTCTCTCATTGCTCTTCACTTTTTCTGCTTGGGTTTTGCGCAAGCTGTCCAGGTGTGTGTGTGTGTTGCAATGTCTTCCAATTCTGTTACTGGGCATGTGGCTGCTTCGCAGGCTTTTCACTTTTTCTCAGGGATTAGTTTGTAGTTGCCACATTTGGGACATCTGTTGGTTGCATGTTGTTGTTTTTCAATTTCGCCATTTGATTTGATTTCCGCTGTACGTTGTTCACTTCGTTTTCAAAACTAATGCTCATGCGTTTAAAGGAGTTTTTTGTAGTTGTTGTTGTAGTTTGGGTCGATTTGGGTTTGCTGCGGTTAACTTCCGCTGCCCACGGAAGCTCCCACGCTATAACATGTTAGTTGTGAAGTGCTGGGGCATTGCTATCAAGCTAATTGCAGCTCGGTTATCCTGCTTGGCAAACATCCTACGCGTTGTCCTTTTTATTAAGCGTCTCTGACATTCATAGGAAACCGAAAGCAATAACAACAACTACAACTACTACTATAAACGAGCCCAGGCAGTCGGCAGTCACAGAGATTTACTGATCTAAAAATTTCCAAGAATTTCGTGAATGGGAAAACAAAAGCGCAGCGCACACACATACACATAGAGTGAGAGAGATACCAACTCCATGGTCTACCTATGGGATAACTGACTGGCTGCCGGGCCTGTATCTTATAAATGTACTTGGCTCTGGGCATAGTAGGCAGTGGAAGTTGAAGTTGTTTATTTTGAAGGTTCTGCTTGTTTTTGTGCCTGGCTCTGGCTATGGCTCTGGCTGACTAGCTGGTTGCTTGCAAGGCACAGCTTTTGTTGTAGTTGTTGTTGCCCCTGCTCGTTATTGTTACTTAAAATAGCTGAAAAACGTGAGCGCGAACTCAAAGCGCTCAATACTCCGCGCACATATCCCAAATTTGAAAACCGGTAAATGAAGCAACCAACAAACTAACCCAGACCCTGGCCAGGTAGTTTTGTTTTCTTATTTTTTTTTCTTCTTTTAGCTGTTTCTCTTCGGCCCTCGTCGTTTATTTAATGAGCCGCCCTAAAGCGTAGTACTCCAACTCAACCCAACCATTCAACTGGGCTGGGCAGCGTTGGTCACAAGATTGGCTTGGCCTAGAGCATTAACTCCAGCTAGCTGGAAGCCCTAAGATCAGTTCATTTACCTCTTACTGTCCAATTACTTGACAACTACTCAGTTTACTCGCTGCTACTTCCTTTATTTTCTTTCTCTTTGGCATGAGCTACGACATTTGTCTGGAGCCCCCCTCTATGTCAACAAGAAGCAGCAATGTCCGTAAAGGAATAACAGACGACAGCTGCAAAACAACAAAACGCCGTTGATATTTTGTCGATTTTGAATTCCTTAGCAAACAATGCAGCGGCGCAGTCGCAGTCAGCGTCAGTTATAGAGCACATCCCAGCCCTAAGTAAGCCCGGACTGTGACCCATGCAACCATTGCTTCAAACCGTGCAACTCAAACCAAACAAATGCAACACAGCGAACCCAAACTCAGACCTTTCTCGATAATGCCAACTACTCTGTCATATCCTTTTCGATGTCCTGTGTACAGGCTGCCAAGCGTCTGTAACTGGGCTACAGTATTAACTGATGTAAGCTGTTTATGGGGCGTCCTAGAGGCCGCAGACGCCACCTCGACAAGTCATCTCCTGTTTCATATCCGTTCATATCTGTTCATAACTCCTGGCGTCTGCGACGCTATAACTTTGCTTTTCCTTACTGATTGCCTCACTTTTTTTTTGTGATTGTTTTGCGCTCTGATTAAATTTTAGCACAGCTTGTAAATTGCTTATGATTTGTGCCGTTGCAATCAGCCGCCAGCCAAGTTACTCTATAATTTTGATATGGTCGTGCAGAGCAGGCAATCAAGGCAACAGGCATTAAGGTTAGACCCTCTGATATCTCTTGCACTGTGGTTACGCTGAAATGGCAACAACATGAAATGACGTAACTTTATTTTTAATGAACAATACATTTTACTAACCAACTAGCTGGCACACAAACAATAAATTAATATCGATTTCACGATCGATTCCACACGAATTTTGTTCATTAGCTTGGTCACAATCAGTCGGGTTCCATTGCACAGTTTTGGGGCATGAAGATTTCGTAGCAGATCTAACGTTAAAACGCAAACGATGATGCGGCATGCCAGTCAAATACAAAGAGTTTACGAATTCCACAGGATAATTGACTTCGTCTTCGTTTTCTGAGCGATCGAACGTAATTCTCCTGAACTTTGATTTTGAATCATCTAATTCAATTCATTGATATTATTTTTAGCTGCTAAAATTATGCGTACCAATTTTAGTTACGAAAATTTTGGGCAATGTACATTGCGTACATCGTTCAATGTGTCGATATTCCCCCTGAGATGAACATCATTCTCTTCGCCAGAGCATCACATTCAACTAGTTCGCGCGACGAGGATTCCTCTTCAAACTCACAGAACACGCAGTTACTGGAGCTGGTGATGTCCAGCTTGTCTAAGTGTCTCTTCATCCTACAGTGTCTAGTAAGCAGACCTGTCCGTCTTGCTCTTTCCTCTTCTCGTAGTAGCTTCTCAATGGTATGCTTTCCAGTGTCACAAAAGGGCACTAACCCTATCATGGCGTTTGCAGCGCCGTCTATTGCTATCTTGTCTGCAAGTTAATTTGCGGGAATGCCTATGGGACCTGGTTTGAAACCCAGTGAAAGTTTGTTACATCTTCCTAAAAGTTCGAATTTGACTCGGGTTTCCCGATCCTGTTTGGAGTTTATTCTAGTTCCTGCAACCGCCTGACTACAACTTTCACTATTCTGGTAGTTCCTGCTTAAATGTATATCTGCACATCGGCCAATGTCGCAAGCTTCAGCTTGGAAGACGCTGGTATGAACGCCCATAGATTTTGACAGGGGAGTCCGCGGTCCCGCGACTCCCAGTCCATGTGCCTTCATACGTCAATGAACCATCCATATACCAAACTATGCTTGTGTATATGGGTGTATGTATGTGGCTCCGGCTTTTTTAATTTGGGAATTGTAAAAAAAAGTTCGCTTAGAGTATACTAAATAAATTGAAAAGCTAATCAAATTTGAGTTTGAGTAGGCAATTTATGATGATAAAATTTGACTTGCATTATATGTATGGAACCACTGTGCATTGGCTACGTCAATCCCAATCCTTTAATGTTAAGCTTTGTTTAAGCTGTCGCTGTCTGCAATCAAAGTTAAACGTTTGTTCTTTGATTTCCGGTTAATTTTCGGCATATATTGCCCACAATTTGCATAGTCCTTTAGGCAGCTAGAGATTGCTACCCTTTGAGGGCACTTTACTACATGAACTCTGCTCCAGCTTGTAATAGGTGTTAATTCTGCAGCTGGGTTCAATGACTGAGCGTTAGTAGTCATAGGCCGAAACTAGTTACCAGCAGCATGACGCTGGCTGCCGCTTGCAATTAGCACCTGTCTTCTTCTTTGTCAGAGTCATCATCAACTTCAACGTCATTACCATGAGCCACGTACCTAAGATAGCTCTCCTTACACAAACATTAGCAGACGGACAACAAATGGCTTTGTTGTTAGGTGCGCTTCCAACGCATTGTAGTGCCAGTTACTACGTGCCGACGACAGCAGCAGCAACCCCAGACATAACTGGCCAAAGCAGGTCAGACCACTTTGCCTAGTTGGAAGAGATTGAAACCATGTCAACGTGCTGCTGCTGATGTGTTAAGCTTTGTGATAAGCTCGACCAAGTTAGCTACTGCTGCTGCTGCAGTTTCTGTCTTCCAGTTAGTCAATCAATCAAGGACATCTCATGTCTGTCGTCCAGTCAGGATTACTGCCGGACCATTAGCCAAAAAAAAACAATAAGCACGTCCGCAGGAGGCCGACAGACGCAGACGCTATTGTCGTAAGCGATTGAAGTGTATAGTGCCTTGCAAGTTGTGTGCAACCCCTTGAAAGTTGGGTGGGCCAAGTGAACTTACGCTCACGAGAGCTTTTTGTGAAGAGAGAGAGAGAAAGAGAGAGCAGAGCATAGAAATGTGTGTATGTGTGTGTGTATGTGATAATGAGAGCGTTCATCGGGATGAATATGCAGTATCATTCAGTCGCTGCTCCTTGCATTCCTGTTGTTGCCGTTAATCGCGCTTACGCTCTTCTTGTCTCTCTTGCCGCCCTCCGTCTCTCTCTCACTCTCTCTCTCTCTTACTGCTGCTCGCTGCCCTGCAATTGCATTCCTGTTTGTCTGTTGCTTTCTTGCTTGTTGCTGTTCTTTGCCGCTCTTACCCTCACTTCTGCTTGGGTTTTTACAGAGTCGGCTGATCGCTGTTCACTCGTTCGGTTCGTTGGGTCGATCGGATTTTGGTGTTGCTGTTATTGTTTGTAGCGCTGCTCTCTGTTGCTACTATAGTTGCTGCCTGCGCTGGCCAAGAACTACGCAACATTTACAAAACGTACGCTGCAGAAAGTGGAAGTGATCGTTGCGACCGGTCGTCGTTATCATGAGAACGCTGTGTGTTTACTGCTAGTGTTTTTAAGTGAAACACTACACTCAAATGCATATTGTTGAAAAGTATCTGAAAGATACAATTTGTTAAAAGTTATTAAAACATTTGGCTTTTAAAGTGTTGTTGTTTACAAAATGCATTACAAATGTTCTTCAATTTGAATTGTTGTAAATGAAAAGTGCTGCTCTACGCACTACAAAAGAAACCGTAAATGACGCTTACGCACACACACACACACACACACACACCAATGCAGTCCAGGGTTGCATCACAAAAGGAATACAAGAATATAAGTTGTGGCCATAACAAAAGCATTTATAATAAATTAAATGTCATAAATTAAAAGCAACGCTGCTTAAGTGTAATTTATAAACCAAATATATAAAATTAAAACAAAAGATAAACTAAATATAAAACCTATAAAAGTAATACGATGACTTAGTTTCTACAAGCTGATAAACAACATCATGTTTAAATAATTATTTGTTTAACTAATTTGTTCTATTCCAAATTCTCAAATGCAATACATTTTCTTAAAATTTAATTAATTTTAGCTTTTGTTAACAAGTTTTTGCTACTTTTTCAAAAATCTCATAAGTGCTAAGTGTTTTAATTTCTTAACTTGTTCTATGTATTTTTATTAACTTTATGTTTTAAAAATAACAAAATTTATTTATTGATTTTTTTCACTTGTTCTATAATATTTCCCTCATTTCGTAATTCGTTTAAACAAAAAGCCAAATTTTTCTTATAAAGCAAAAGCGCTTATTAATAGTTCGTTAAGTTATTGTTAAAACAAATTTTAAACTTAAATACAAATAATTTATCAACTATTATCAAATTATTGCCACTGCCACTAAAAAGAAAACCAAAATTACGTCGCACTTTTTGGATTACTTTTCAACAAATACTTACACACGTCAAGAAATGCGTAAGTAAAAACAATCTACAAATTAACACAATAACTTTATTTAAATAGTAAATAAAACTATAGCAAATACCCGTCAAGGTTTACTTAGCAAATACTCGCTTGTTTTCTTATGTGTTCTCTCGCTGATAACGCACTCGCTGAATGTTAGTTACACTTTTGGTGAAAATACGCTTCAAAATGGACATATTTCTTCATTAAGTTGTAACCGGTTACACTTGGTGATCAATGTCTTCGCTAGTTTAAAAAAAATGATAAAGAGTATCTATTCTTTATAGATCAACTTGAAATTCTCGTTCGAAAACCTTATACAATATGTTTATTGTTAGAAACTGCTATTGTAAATTTATACATATAGAAAAAGAAGCATATGTTTCACCAATTTAAATATCACGATCTGACATCAAAATGCTAACACTATTATTACGTCAGGAAATACCCAGGCAAATAAGACCGTATTAATAATTACAGTATACACACATAGAATTTTGAATAGGTAGTGTTAATAGTTTCAAAAGTTTATCATGTCTGTCGATCGCACATTACAGTGACTGAACCTTAATTGATTCACTCATAAAATTTTTGAGTAATTAGTGAGTATATCGGTTTAACTTATGCATCCCAAAGCAAAGTTTTCCTAACTTGTAACTAAGCTAAGTTTTCCTAACTAAGAAACTAGCTAAACAAAGTTCCAACAAGTGAATGTGCATTAACTGGTTCAAATGAACCAACCTTAATCTACTATTAATGTCAGATTTATCAGTTTATTTTTCAGTTCCTCTTAGTGAAACTTCCGGTCGATGAATGTCGAAAAGTTTTGATACGATTTAAAACGTTGTTGGGTTATAATCAATTAGACAAGTTTCAAGTTACTAGCATGAAAACGTGTAACTCCAAACTAACTAGTATGAATAGTCTAGATGTTTGTTTTTCCGTAACTTGTCTTTCTATTGGGTCATTTTATTCAGTATTGTTTGGCAAGGAAAGGACAAATTGTTCAATTGTAATACTTAAATTAGCGTTCTGTGAAAGATTTTAGCCTTAAAGCAACTTATGGTGCGCATCATCGGCCTACCGAACCCGCTACTGCCAATATCATCGGCATACTTGAAACCTAGTATTCAAATTTTGATTCAACTCGAACGATTAGTCTGCATCCAGTAAGACTTCTTGATGTAAAGCTCCCCTCGAGGCGTCTCTGCTTTGAGCGCGCCTTCTCCAATTGGTTATACCAAAGGTAGCTAGTGTACTCTCAGCCTGGTCCTTCCAACTGAGGCACGGGCTGCCCCTTAATCGCCTCCCTACCACGTCCGCATTGAAGACCTTTCTCGCAGCAGCTTCTTCATCCAAACGCACAACAACCCAGAAATTTAAGGCAGATATCTCGACGACATTTTATTTTAACAAAACGTCGCTACATGTTACACAACACGTGAAACCAGGGCACGCCTTGGATCGATGATTTGGTCGCAGAGATCTCATGATATCACACTTCTAGGCTATTTCTATATGGATAGACCTACACCTATGTAGCTTTAGCAGAAAATGCGCGGATAAACCAGACCGAATAGGGCTCTTTTTCAACTGCTTCTTAAATAATTTGCAATTTTTTACGCTGTTTAGTTTTATTGCTTTGGATATTTAGCTCCAAAATGTATATTTAACAAGAATGATATGAGCTAACTTTCAATTATTGTTTGTGATTGTTCTTGTTCAAGTAGATTCTGCCTTATTTTTTGTACCGAGTTCATTGAACGCCAGCTAAAATACATATGAGTATCCATAAACAAGCACACTCTATGTGTAATTATATTGTCCAAGCTCAAGTGGTTAAACCACAACCAGTCAGTTAGTCAGTTGGCAAGCCAGTTGGGCCAGTCATCTAACCATATAGGGCAGATCGGGTAGGTATCCAATTGAACGTATATACTGGTATGCAGCATTTAGCCTACGCAGTCCGAAACTAAATGCTGACTATTATAATGTAATGAGAACCTTTTGACTACCCACGTTAATGTATGCCCTAACCCAGGGGCTGGACTGGCCTGGGCTGGCCTGGATTGGCCTGGCCGCCCCTTTAGCAGTAACTCCAACCAACAGACAACTGCAAGCTAGTAAAATGCATTATTACGGGTACGACGACGGCTACCAACTTTTTGAGCATAACCCAGGCTAGCGTCTGTAAAAATAATTAACATTCAAATCAAATTAATTTGCAATTAGTGCGGCAGGGCAAAGGGGGAGGAGGCACGGCATGTGGCATAGTGGCAAGCAACTCAAAAGCACCACACAGAGCAGCAGCGCTGGAGCTGCCGTTGCCGGGAACCGGGACTATCGCCAGGCCTGGCAGCGGCAATTTAAGCAACGACAACATTCATTTAGCTTGCAGCGTTGTCTGTGCAGCGAAGTCGACGTCAACCGACAGCGACGTAGGCAAATCCAATAAATGTTGCGTCAAGTCATGCCACACTCTCTCACACTCGTTCGCTAATATAAAAGTACATGTGTAATGCACTTTAAAAGCCGCGTCACGGCACACACTCACTCGCACACACCAATCTCACACACTCGCGCACACCCCGACACGGCGAACAACCCAACGCAACCCATTCTAACCCAGACAGACGTGGTCGACGCCAGCGGCGACGCTGACTGCTTGGATCAGACTAACTGCGCGCCGCTGCCTGTCAAGCGGTGCTGCGGCTGCGGCTGCCACTGCTTAACTATAACAACAACAACAACAAAATGTTGACTGACATTCTGTCAAACATGCAACAACGGACGGCTACGTCGAAGCCGCCAAAGAGATTTTTGAGGCTTTTTTATTCCAGCTTTTTGTTTCACTTTTATTTTCGAATTTGAATATCGCGCCGCTCCGATTCTCAAGCAGTTTTCTTGTTGATTGCACTCTGCTGCCTTTGAGCCCTTTTCATTTCCCATATGCCTCGCTGTGCTTTGGGGATGCAGCAGCACAACGTTGTCGTCAACACAGGAAGCTATAAAATTTTGCACCCCGAAATAAAAAAACTAAAGGGGTGAGATTTTACGCTTGTGTGTAGTAGTATATCCTTGTTGCTTTTGAATCTTGCTAGAATGCTGCTGGGCATAATTTGTCTGGCTTACCTTAGCTACTTTTATACCCTTACCAAAATGAATCAAGAGCTTTTGAGTTTGGTGAGTGGATTCGATCTCCAAAAAAGCCGGATTCCATAAGCTCTGAGTAAAGAATTGCTAAAAGAAACTAAAATATATGTTTAGAATTGTGTATTCCTCTATCTTCATATATACAATCTGTCATACGGGGTACGCGCTTGTAAAACTCAAGAACCACTGAACCAAATGACTTCATATTTAGACCATATATTCTTTTGGCGTGCAGGACGGTTTCTCTGCAGTTTTGTGTCCGATAAGGGGACAGGATCAACAATATTCTAAAGTGATACATCTCTTTTATACTTATTTAGAAGGCTAGCATAATAATGTGTATGCAATTCACAACTGTGATTAGGTAAAGAAGAGAAAATATTGACAGAAGTATTCGAGATGTTAAATGTTATTTATTTACATATCATTTATCGATAACTTTGCTTGCTCGTAGTTCTTATTGCAGTTAAGCACTGTTGAAGCGAAAATAATCCTCTTTCCAGTTTTAGTTTTAAATTTATTTGCAGTTTTTTATACATTTTTTTTTGTAATGCTTTTTTGTGTCCTAGCATCTTTATCACGCTAATAACCCTTAAGATCGCATGGGTTTTTCGGTTTTCGCTTTTTTTTTATTTGATGAGTTTCTGGGTGATAAGACAGCGTGAGGAGTTGCTGCCGGAGTCTCATTTTTTATGTGTGCACAGCGCAATCTCATCTGTCTGCCGCTAGGCTCAGCAGCCAGAACATCCACCCTTAAAGCAGCACTTTACCCTTTTTTTTTTTGCATATGCAATTAGAGTCTATTTTTTGCAAGATTTCTGTTTTTTTTGCTTGCTTTATCAGCATTGCAGCATATTGTCACTCATAGAATTCTTAACCGAGGCATCGAGCATGAAGGGCGGGGAAAAGGCCAGGCAGAGGTTGGCGGCGTCGGCTCAAGCAAAATGCGATCGCTGTGTATTTGTCTGGGCATGGAACTTCCCACGATCCTTGTGGACTTTTGTACTTTACGCGCACTGGCAAAAAACGTACGTATGTGTGGAGAGTGTCATAAATACTTTTAATTAACTGGAAATGCGTGTGTCGTCTTCGTTTTTGCCTGTCTTTAGGCATTGTAGATGTTTCTGTCTGGCAATTGGAAAAAAAAACACAAAAAAAATGCGCATAGATCGTTTTTGTAGTCAACTTTGTTGGGGGCTGCTTGGGCGTGAGTTTGAGGCGTATTTACCATAATTTGCTTGATTTTTATGAGCACTTAAGGCGCAGGCAAAAACAATGGTAAATGTTAGCATAGATGTGACGAAGTTCTCGTTGTACGATCGTTTTTGTATTTGGGCAGATGTTTTGAGCTATGCGCGAGAGTTCAATAAACTTCAATTCAATGAGTGAAGCATTCAGACGATGTCATTTCCATAATATGATCATTGTATATCAGAAGTTGCCGTTTGAAGTTTCTTCTATTGAAATATATTTTCAATGTAATGTAAATCGATTACGTTTTGTCAGCAGATCTACTAATTAAGGATCACTGTGCTGATATAGACTGAATGCATCACGTATTTGAGTAAAGCAGTTATCGGAAAAAACGATCTGACAAAAAAACGTTATAGTTTTTTGTTTTGAGTAAGAAAATTGTCTACCCAACATAGATTGAATGAAATTGGCACATTCGAAGAAACTTTGGTTAGATCCATGAAGTAATGAAACTAAAAAGCAGGTGCCTTCCCAGGTGCAACTTTTTGCTCTCTCTGCTCATGTACGTCACAAGATGTGTCAAAAATGTTGATCTTGTCACGTCAAATGCTTTTTCTTCTTCGTTTTCGAATAACGGACCTGCGCAATGCGCCATCTTCTTTTCATTGTTTCATGGACAGAGATTAGCAAAAATGTTGCCAAATAAGTTGTGCAGACAACATTCAAGAAAAGGTTGTGCATTTTGGCGTTAAAAACGATGGTACTATAATACCACTTCCTCAAGAAGTACTCAATAGTTGTGGCAATTATTACTATTGCGTTTCCCCTTGCATACGTCACTTCCGTCTTTAAAAAAAAAGAGTGGTAGAAGTTGAGCGGGCAGCAGTTTTGTAGCCGGGAATCATTGCCTTTTGAGCGAGTGAACGTGAGTCTAGCATCCACAAACCATACAACAACATCAATGAGACACTGTCCACAAAACACGAAATACAATTGTATTCCACATGCTCAGCACTCAGCTGCTTACGTTATGTTGCTATCGCTGCCAATTCGCCGCAATATTCGCAAACTGTTGTGCTCTATGGCGCTGTAAATTAACGCTGGCACTGTTAAGTAACAGCACTTGGAGCGTAAGTGCGAGCAACAACGCATTAGTTTGCATGAGATAGCAAGCGTAAAATTGCTCATTTTTACACATGTGTACACATTGTTTTAACATTAACAAAAAAATGACAACAGAAATGACCGCCTAAAGAGAAATCATTCATTCATTCAATCATTTGTTCGTGTCCGTGTCTGTTTGTTGTTGCTGCTGCTGCTACTGCTGCCGCCGCCGCCGCCGCCCGCCGCTGTTGGTTGTTGTTCTGTTGCTGTTCCGGTAACTCGCGCGCGCGATTTGCCTTCGTCGCCAGCGAAACGAAAAGATACAAAATAAGTAAACGGCAAACATATAGACAACGCGTAACGTAACAAGTAAAAGACGTAAAGTAAAGCGTGCGCGAAAACAGCAACAAATGATATGTATGTATGCAACAGAAAAGCAAAGCCATAAAAAAATTAACTGTGTAAAGCATATGCAAATATTAATTTTAGAGATTATAACATAACATAAAACCAAAATAAATTAGTTTACTACTTAATACGCAACAAGGGCGCGCCAGCCAGCTCATTGCTGTAACGTTGTTAAATTGTGACGCAGCCGACGATTACGTTACGTTTTCTCTAGCGAATTACTGTGATATAGTGTCCGCCTTGCTCTTTCTCACTCTCTCTCTCTCGTTTTGGTGCTCTGCCGGCAAATTAGCTGTGTGTATTTTGTGGACTTTGTTTTGTTGTCTCTTACTCGCTGGCCGACTGCCGCCGACTGGCCTGGGCACACACGTTGACTCCATTTACTACATGCGCAGCGGCCGGCGCAGCAGCAGCAACAGCAGCAGCAGCTCCAAAGACAACCAAACTCAAGCAAAGTGTTGGCGGCACTCACTTTGCGTTTACGTCGTGGCCCATGAAGTTCGTCGCTTGATTTGTGCCGTGCGCCGGTGCACAAATTACTAAAAAAAAAAAAAATATGTGAGAAAACTGTAAAAGGCAACAAAAAAAAATAGAAAAGAAAGACTGTGAAATTGCTCAGCCTACACACATACATATATATATATATATATATATATTTGCGCATGCAAATATAAACTAACAAATAGCTTAATAAGCTGGAAAATCGAGTCGCGCGCGTGTGTGTAACAATTATGTGATATCTACAACAACAATAATAGCAACAACAACAAATTTTCAACTGCTGACGTCACGCGCACAACGCAACGTAGTACAACAAGAAAAATATTCCCACAATTCCCTACACTGAGTCGGCGGCCGTAACGCAATTTTGTGTGCACAGAAATACAAGCACAGTTACATAGGCGCAAATATGAAAAAACGTGTGTGATATTAAATGAGTGGCCGCGCAGCAGCTACTACAAAGCAGCAGCAGCAGCAGAGGCAGCTAGCAGCAAGCAGAGAGAACGGCGGCGACAGCGCAGCAGCGACGCAACGTCTTGAAAGCCACAACTTTTATGTGCGTTGTTGTTGTTGGTTGGGCACGGGCACAGGCACAGGCAGCAGGCGGAGGCGGTGGCCAAGTGATATAAACTTAAAAAAATATATAAAAAGAATTCCAATATAGGTAACAAAAATTGAATATAATATTAAAATAAGAATTTATAAACAATTAATAAATAGCATAAGATAAGATATGCTTTAATCAGTCATTCTAAAACTGTGCGAACAAAGCAAACGAAAAAAAACCCACGATGTATGTGTGTGTGTGTGTGTGTGTGTGTGTCGCTACAATTAATCATTTTCAAGTTTTCGAGTTTTCTTCAGCGCTTTGATTTTTTACGCGTAACGTTGCGCCATAAGCTGTTAATAACCTTTAAATGTTTTACTTACTTCGGGTCCCAAAAAGAAATCATGTTTAATTAATTTTTACACCAATTTAATACCTTTCGAAGGTATCGCCCCCAGGCGCCAGCTAGTTTGCTCCACTTTCAACCAGCGCCAGCTCTTAACCATTATCATTTATACCATTTTTGCTTCTTATTTGCTTTTGAGTAAGTTTTGCTTAACCCACACATGCAAATACATACATATGAACGTTTGCTTATAACGCCGGCGGCTGTCTGTCTGTTAAGTTAACAGTGCGAGGCTAACAGCTGTTTATTCTTGGAGGTGTGCTGATCCTGATTTAGAGATGACATCGTGTTAGGAAAAAGCACGAGCTGCAAAGTATGGGCACAAGCTAGTACTTACAATACGGCTTGAATGTTAAAAATTTAATATAATTTTAAAAAATATAGTGACAAAGTGAGATGACGAATAGTGTCATAAAACATAAATTTGAGAAGAAAATTATTAGCATTAAAAGTATATATCATCGAATAACCACCGACGACTCGAAAACCATGAGTTGGCGACATCAATTTTTCGAGAAATAAAACTATAAAGCTCGAATGAACTCCCTTCCCAATAAAAAATAATACCAGGTTAGAGCCAACAAATTTGGTATGAAAACTTATCTTAGCCTAACATCCAAAACACAGATGTGATTTCTTTGAAATGAAGTGCACACACATGCAGCATATCGTTAAAAAACTTGGCACAGATATTTGATGTTTCTAAGTAAAGTTGTTGCTGTAAACACAATACCATCATTTTTATCTCTTTTTCTGTAACTTACATACAGTTTCCTGACAATATATGGAAGCTTAGAAAACAAACTTAAACTTTTAATGCTGTTTTCACAACTATTTTTACATATATCGCTCATTTACTAGAAGACAGAGTATCATAAGTCAAAAAATGCGATTTAACTCATGTCTTTCTAGTCGTTACACACATTTGGTATTTTGCTGTAGCTTCATAGGAGCAGGGTAAAAAAAAACTAGGTCTACAAAAAGGATACATGTAGAGTACGAAATTACAAAACGGGCTATTTTTATTTTTCTTTGAATGTGTTCAATATTGCCAGCGATACTGATAAGAAAAAGTATATATATGCGTGCATTTAAAACTTCATTTATCGCTTTGCAGAACAGCATCGACTTTTCGTAGTCACTCGTGCCTATTTACACCTAAAAATAGCAGCAGCTTGTCAGTCCCCATTCGGCCGGCCTAGCCAGTGGGTGCAGTTTCTAGCGAATTTTTTTGCGACGCATTTTATTCAATGCGTTGGAAGAAGAGAGTAGGTGTGGTGGCGCGCGCTCTTTACAGGCTTTTCCTGTGTACCCATTTTCCAAGTATACAAAAGTGGCGGCAATTATTTTTGGCTCTCGCAAAGCTGCACATAACAGCGCTTTAACAGTTGTGCTTAACGTATTGTTTTGCCTTGCTTTGCCGTCTCCCTCTAATGGGGTATTTGCTCAAAGTATTCAACATTTTTATTATTTTTATACCCTGTACACAAAGTGTATATGTTCCATAGTCGATTTGATATAGATGTGTCCGTCTGTCCGTGTTGTCGCACGGTTCTCGGAGACTATAAGAGCTAGAGCAAACATTTGTTTATCGATATTTTATTTTCGCGGTTTTAACCCACACCATAAAAGCTATTCAATTGAACTTTGGCACATTTATGAACACTATTTCTGTGCATATGTAGTGTAAAAATAATTTATAGCGGGTAAGAACTTTAGAAGATATAGCTAATGATGTGCCAATTTTAGGCCCCCTCTCCTATGAACTGCAACAGAATTTCACTTTTTACAGAAATGTTAAAGTTAACATTTATGTTAACCTAATGTGATACGACGTTAGGCAACAATTTTAATCTTAGAACAGTTGCCGTTATTACGCATATACCCTTCAACGCATCGATACAAAAATTTGCATGAAATTTGATTTTCATGGAAAATATGGTTACAGGGTATCCCACTGTCGGTCACCGTCCCTAATTTTTCATTATTTTTTCATTAGTATGTTTACACTTGGATGTTTATTTATTTAAATTATTGCGTTTCAAATTTTTTAAACTGAATAAGGGTACAACAATTAAGCATTGAGTTTTTCCTGCTTTGCATTTATTGTTTTTTTACAACTTTGTTTATGTGTTGGACATTTTTGGGTTAAGCTTTGATTTTTTTTGCGCCAAGTTGCAATCTGGTGTCTCAGAGCAAGTAGCCTATAATTGGCTTAATGAGTAAAACGGCCTACGGTCAAACCCCATGGGGTCATATTGATTGAATTTTCCAGTTCCTCTGCTGAAGTAGTATTGTTACGCCGCACGCAGCGTGTATATGCCTAATAAGCAGTTAAGCAGTTTATATGTATGAACAGTGCTGCATTGAATACATACTATGTGGAAAGCCAGAAGTGCCCCCATTCCTAAAATTCAACTTTATACGAACATCTCATCATGTTTTTGCACTTCGAACTAGAGTACTTCTTACAGTAAAAGGTTCAAAAGGCTAATAATATTTATAAAATTTTCTTAGGAGGGACGAAATATATCAAATGCCCATTAAGTGCTGCGAGCTATGATGCAACCGAGATATTTTTGGGATTTGAGCCGTATAACGAACCAAAACTATTGTTAGAGTTCCATGAAGTAGTGATGTATATCCATACCAAAATATCGATGTTCACCATCGCAGAGTCCATCGACAATGGACATCGATGTAGCTCGATGCATCGAACTAAAAACATCCATGCATCGATGGTTTTCCGGTGTTTTATGTTTACAAATTTTGCTTTTTATTATAGAAGAAATTTCGTTATATAATATGAGATATGTGAAACTAAAGCTATCTGAACATAAGAAGATTTCTAGATACTATATACGACTAAATATGTAAACATAAAAGTTTTGATAACCGTCCCCTTACCAGTCTTTTTCACTGGGAGTTTGGCTTTTGAATAAACTGAGATAGCACACTCAATTCTGCAAGCACTATTTGTAAAACTGAGAATAAGTTACTTACTTTGGCATGATCTTGAATTATAGTAAGTTGGCGTAAGAGATGTTCGAGAACATCGTAAAATCGCAGGCCAACCATCGATGTATTTTTTACACCACTACCTGAAGTATGAGAGTATATATTACTGTAACGATTGATTTCCGGATTTCGAACTGCAAGAATTTCAATTGATTAGATTCAATTTCTAATGGAAATTGTGTTTGGAAAATAAATCTTCGTAAGTTATAAGCATTAGGCCATGGAGCTTGTTTTAGTTGATGAAAAGTAATTATCGCTTGTGATTGTGAGCATTATGTGGGATACCCGGGCTGTGTAGCTCCGTCGGCCAATGCTTTAATATGGCTCTGCATATGTACCTACCTATTTACCGGTCAACCACCAACTAACTCACAAACACACCCAGAAGTGCTGCGTTCGTGCGGCGGTAAGCGACGCGCATAATCAGTCGGAACTCGCATAGTACGTGAAATGAACCAAATACTAAGAAGAAGAAGCAGCAGTTGTGAAGTACATAAAACCGGCTAGCTGCGACGCAATAAACGCTACGAACACAAAACGAAAAGCAACAAAAACACGCATGCAATCCACTAAAAGCAACAACAACCGAAAGAAACAGCCTTCACTGCACCGCACTCCCCACAAGCGAATTCCTTTTTGTGGATTCCATCTGGCAGCGCTTCTTAACTCCCAAGTGTTTGGCTTGAACAGCCTTGCCAACCAGCTAACAGCTGTTATGAGGCGACCGGCATCTTAAGAGCAAGAGAGCTAAAACAAGTGTGGCGCCTCTCAATCTACATGCTTATATATATATATATATATATATATATGTGTGTGTGTGTGTGTGTGTGTGTGTGTGTGTGTGAATGCGAAAGAAAGGCAGAATCCCCACATGCAAAAAAAGATACGATACACAGGCACTTGCCGGTTCAAATCTGTCTGATGAGCAAGCGATGCCAAGTGCGGACGCAGCAGCGACTGCGCTCACAGTATATATTCTTCTTCTTCTTTTTTTTCTCTCTCTTTTTCCGGCATTTTTGCAACTATTTAGTTTCTTTTTTACTTGTATGTGTGCTGCTTCTTTTTTTTTTTATTGCATTTGCTACTGCGCATGGAATATTGTGACCAAAAAGAAAGCGAAACTTTTACGTTTTGTTTGTGCAGCCGCAGCCGCTGCCGCTGCCTCTCGCAGTCAGCGTTGGCGTCGCTTTTTGTACCCTGTACACAAAGTGTAAAAGGGTATTATAGATTTGTGCAATGTATGTAACAGGCAGAAGGAGGCGTGGCAGACTGTATGTTTCATGGCCAAAAATAATCAGGAGCAATAGTCGAGTCGATATAGACATGTCCGTTTGTCTGTCTGTCCGTGTTGTAACATGTTTCTCAGAGGCTATAAGAAAATTTTACCTTAAATTTTTAAGTTTATCGATTCATGTCGATAACTCACCCCCTCCCCCGTGACAGATTTTCGCGGTTTCAACTCACACAATAAAAATGATTCATATCGGGTAAGAACTAGAAGATATAGCTAATGATGTGCCAATTTTAGGCCCCCTCTCCCATGAATTGCAACAGAGTTCCACTTTTACAGAAATGTTAAAGTTAACATTTATGTTAACCAAATTTGGTACGTTAGGCTTATAAACCAAACAGTTTTGACCTTTTTCCGCACCATTCCCACTACCCCGGCAGTATAGTTACCGTTATTACGCCGATACCCTTCAACGCATCGATACAAAAATTTGCATGAAAAATGGCTACAGGGTATTCCACTGTCGGGCACCGTCCCGACTCTTTGCATTACATTTTTTGTTTTTCAATGTGAGTGTAGGTTCTCTTTGAGTGCGATTTTATTATACAATGTAAATACAGACTTGTATATTGCATGTACATACATATGTACATGCTCATTAGTCATTCTTAACAGCTAGTGCCAAAAATTAACTCTTTTTCTTTTTTCTAATGTATTATTAAATTCATTTCTAACGGAAGATGAAATTGGCGTGTGTCCAAACCGTTTTTGCAGAACACCGTTATGCTTATGTGCATTTGCTGCGCCTAATTACAATTGACCGTTTACACTAGTTAGACTCATAAATGATGCATATATGTACATACATATGTACATACCTGTTCTATATAGTAAATAAAGGGTGCTTTTAGACTAGAACTTCGATTTGAACGGCTTCTTTGTTATTCATAATGATAGTTTGAGAACCGGTATTTTATGGACAATGCTTTGAAAAGAAGATTGAAGATTTCTTGCATAAAGGCTTATAAGAAACGGTTATGGTCAAAGAAATTTTGCTACTAACGGGCTATAAACTTAGCATTTCGCCAAATTGTGATCTGAAAACAAGTCTAGCTTCAATCCACAGTTACTGCCATAAAATAAGACCCTATATGAACAGCACAGCCAACTTTTACAGCCACGCTTTATTTTTTCTAATTTAAGCAGCGCAGCTCAACGAATGTTACTATCAAAAGGCGTAGTTGTTATTATTGCAGCCGTAGTTGTTGTATCCCCTGATACAGTGTGTGGTTGTAGGTCTCGTTATTACCGCTGTGGTGTTATTTACTCGACATTATGTGTGTATCTACATAGCTTTTCTTTATCAACAACCAAACAAATTGAAAAATTGTTGGTGGCCGTCGTTGTCTTGTTGTTGGTTTGGGTTGTGGTTCGAATGAGAACGAGGGAGTGCTCGAAAGCGAATGACGAAGTTTCTTCTCGGCCATCCCCCCACCGCCTACACGAAAGATACAGCATAGAAACTCGGATCCAGTTTGATGCGTGTTACTGACACGTTTGTTTGCCTACCAGTTCATTTTTTCCAACGACTTTTCATCATTTTCTTTTGCTTTGTACTCATATTTAGACGTTACAGTTAAATAAATATTTACTTATTCGTTGTTTAAATAAACAAAAGCAAAAAAAACCGGGCAAGTGTAGATAGTACTACGTATCAGGTTTAGATAGTCTATATATATATATGTATTTATATTTAAACTTATAGTCATAATTATTTGTAGTAAAAAAGCTATAACACATGATATGTATAAGTTGCTGATCAGCCACTGTTTGTTCCACCAAGTTTTGGTAAAAACTAACGCAGCTTAACTGTTAATACAGTCGATGGTTTGGCCTGTAATTTTCCGATGTTTTCGTACATACGATGCATCGGCAAAACATCGATGTGTTTAAAACCATCGAAAATTAAACCATTTTTTTCGCCGATCTAAAGTCAAATTATTTCAAGATTATGCCAAAGTTAGTCTTATTCTCAGTTTTACAAATACTGTTAAAGGGTTTTCTCAAAAGCCGGCAAACTACAGCTGGAACGCTTATCAAAACTTTTATGCTTACACAATTTAGACGTAGATCTATTTGTATTGTATATAAAAGTCTTTTGTTCACATAGCTGTAGTTTCACATATTTTGTATTAAACAACGAAGTCTCCTTCAATAATTACAAGTAAACTTTTCAAATACCAAACATCGATGTTTTTAGTCCGATGCATCGACCTACATCGATGTCCTTTGGTGGTGAACACTGCGTTGGTAAACATCGATGTTTTGGTCTGGCTTTACATCACTAATCGTGTCAGTAAAAATTTAATTGCATTTAAATTACTTCATTTATGTCCGTTTAATTTTCAACAACTAGAAATAAATTACTGTAGAGCAAACTGTGACTAGGAGATGCCTTTAATTCACAATCGGCTAATGATATATTTAAACTGCTTCTACGAATGCAATCTAAACTAAAAATTAGATGGATGAGCATCAAAACTATAGTTCAGTCGGAATACATATGCAGTTCAGAGCGTTTTGACTCAACTCTTCTGTTGTGTGTGTCTGCTGTTCAAATATTTAAAGTAATTTTATACCTTTGCTGTAATTTTATATGCAAATTAAAATACAGCTACTTGTTTTTTGCGTCGATCAAAAGAAATTTGTGCATTTAAATTGAAATTTCAAAAACAAGACCTACCTGCTAGTAGGCGTTCCCTTTCAATTTGTGTGCCTTTTTGGGATTCATGGTACCCACATAACTTATTACTTGGGGGCAAAAAGCAACGTCCAAACCCGCACAGCCATCCAGCCATCATACAAAGATGTGGAGCGTATTCGATTTCAATGTTTTCGCTTTGAATTACCAAAATAAGAGTATAAAAAAGCGTGCAGAAAGTTGGCTTGTCGTCTGTAAACAGATACCGTTGACAGAGAGTAGAAAGCAACAGAAAATATGAAGAATTTCTACCGCCAGCAACACAGGTAGTGCTCTCAACAACCACGCAGAGAGAACGAAACGCGTTTGGATTGCTTCTTTCTACTCATTTCTTGCCGATTTCAGCAAATTCCGCGCGAAGCAACCTCAGCAGCCACTTTTGCTACTCATTTTACGGCACTTCGTCGTCCGCTTCATTTGCTTTTGATGTGTTGTTTTGGTATTTTTTTTTTTCCTTTCTACTTTTCATTACCTTTTCGTGCATATACTAGATGCAACGTGTTTTTGTTGCTTTTTGGCGCAATTATCAGATCATAAAGTCAAAGCTTGTCGCTTCAGTCACGTCATTGGCGTGGCGGCTATTTTGTGGCTGCTCAAGTAAATAGTGCACTTATTTGTTTATTTGCTCCCTGCAAATAGTATATGGCTTTTAAATTAATTAATAAATAATATTAAGAGTAATCACATTTGATTTGCGTCACGGAAGGGCAACTGCTGCAAAAACTTCGCAGGAATGTATTTGATATCAAATAAACACTGTGACAGTGACTGGCATTGTGTTGCTTCGGCGTATACAGTTGTGCCCAATGTATACTTAACAAGGTAAAGTCGTCGCTGCGACGTTAGCAGCGCAGTTACTTAGTTTCTCATTCTCTTACGATGTATGTACGATGTATGCATTGCTTTATGTTCACAACTGTATGTGTGTATATGTAAATTTTTCAGTAACGAGAGTAAACTGAACCTCTCATTTTCGCTGTTTCAACGTCTCACAAAGTTTTAAGAATGTTAGCTCAACGACGACGTTACCTTGTCAAGTATACATTGGTTGTACCATTGCATTAGATGAGAAGAAACGTTGTTATTTCATGTATTCTTTGGTCCTCTTCGTAAACAGCTGATATCGTCTCGAAAACCGACGACAAGGCGAACACTTGTAAACATTAATATCGATGTTTTACTTCTGCCAGGCGTTTTCACAACTATTTCTGACGTTAATGTAAATACTTTTTAAGTTGTGACAAGCTGTTGGCACGTACCTACCAGCAAATGTTACAGTGTGAACTTACCAGTAAACTTACAACGCTGTTAATTAAATGTTAAATTAAAAGCAGCATTTAACATTTGCATACATAATATCCACCGCTAAATATTATACCACGGCTTTTTTTTTAAAATTATTTTCACGCTTGTTGATCTTCTTAATTTGCTAATTTTAACTTCTGGTCAGCAGTGAGGAATGTTCTGCATGTCATCGCTTCATTCATATTGGCTTACTTTCAATAACCTACCAATTTGGCAGAAATATGTTGAATAGTGAGCATTAACTTGTTTGCCACCCTCTCTCTCTGCCTTGCTCTTTGGTTTTATCTAGCGGTTTAACATGAAAGCAAAATTTCGAAAGTTACCAAGTTCTGGCTAATGATTTCAAGTCATTAGCTAAATAGCCAAACCACTAGATAAATTTCTTAAGACTTGAGCACACTATGTATTATACAATATGCTAATAAAAATACCATAAATACCAAATACTAAATTAGTTTCGCTGCGGAAGCAGGCAGACTGGTTAGTTGGGTTTGGTTTATCTGTAAAAATATTAATTTTATTGTAAGCATTTAAGCTCTTCCAATCACTGGGCTAGAAATTAATGAACATCATTTTGAGTTTAAGTTAAGAGTTGTTTACTCAATAGCTAAATTACATCTCTTTTTAGAACTTTAACGCTTTCTCGTCTTAAATGAGATGATATCACACTTATACTAAAAAGTTTTTTAACAGCATATTTAGCTTAGTCACAAAACCCAAATAATTAAACATGATAAATTCAATTACATGAGTTTGGAACTTATATAAAGTCGTATGCCGCCTTAATTGAAATTGTTCGTCTGAACACGTTTTAATGAGCTACACACAATAAATAAAGCCAATAGCCTTCACATACAGCTTGGCCCTGGGCTAGCTTTGGTCTTGGCTGTTCGCTGGGTAAAAATTGGTTAAAAGAGCATAAAACGTTATTTTACCTGTGCTGACTCTTATTTTATTTTATTGTTGGCTTTTTCGCATACTTTTGCTGTTTTTGTTGTTCGACAACTCTTTTTTTTTTGTTTTTTAGTTTTTTTTTTCTATTTTATACTACGTGCGCGTCTCTGCTACCTTTTTGGCTTTTCTTTGCATATTGTTTAATATTTTTTCGAGTTTATTGACATTTGTGTCGAGCTCCATAGATCCAACAATAAACACGAAGAGACTTCTACAAATTCTGTTATTGTATAGGTAAAAATAAATATATGGCGTTTAGAACAAGTCAAGACTGGCGTGTGTCGTCTACTGGAAATACACACAAAAACACTCACACATACATACATAGTAGGTAAACATATAAATTTATGTACATAGAATTTGGCCCGCTTTGGAGCCGGTTGTTTGGGCTTTGGCACTTTGAAATTTTGCTTGAAAGTTAGTTTAATCGCTCAGATATTTGGATGGGCTCTGGGGAACACACGAACGAAAGTTTCAAGTTTCAAGTTTCTTTAGAGCTTATCAGTCGTGCAATTTTTTATATCGCATTTCGCTACAAACACGTCACACAAGTTTTTTTTTGTTTTTGCCATGAAATTGCCACATTTATACATAAATAAATAAACACTTTGATATGGGAGTTGAATTTTTGTTTAATTGTGTTAAGTAAATAAATGTAAGCAAACAAACAAGACTCAGAATGGCGTCAGTTCAGTTGGACATGCCCCTGCGCTTCATATGTTAATTTAATGTGAACAAAAGTTTAAACATAAAACAGAATCTATTTGCATATTAGAAATGTGAACTGGATTACTAATACAGTTGCATAAAATTTGAAAAAACAGGTCACACACATGACTAATACCTCTTTTTCTCTCTTTCTATTTGCAGATGTGAAGAATCCTTAGGTGCTAATTTTAGTTATTAAGAGTAAAAAAAGCAAACCGTTGCAAGTACAATATATTTAAGCAAAAACCAACCCAATAACAGCAACAAAAAGCACACACACAAGGTAAGCAACGTGCAATTATTTAGATATAGAAGTAAATTATTTAAAAAAAATGCGTATTATTTGGACAAAACTTATTAAAGGGCATACACGAAGTATGTTTATACATTCTTTTAATTTCAAAATTGCACTTAAATTCTAATGTAACTTATGAGAATCTTTTAAATTTGCTTATTTATAAGCTTATGACTTTCTTTCTTTAGATTTTCAACAAATGAAATGTTCCGTCTGGAAGGATTTCATTCAAATTTCTGTAAGCGATGCCATTGATTTGGATTAATTTTATGATTCGACAATGCAGCCTTCGTATTTCATACATTTAAGGTGGCCAACTTTTCCAGGCTCACTTGCATTGACAAAACTCAAAAATCGCCAAAAAAAAGTGGCAGGTACAAATTTTAGTTTTTGTACTAATATTTTTTGGTTTCACTGAAAAGTGTCCAATTTAAGGAAGTGGCCAATTTTGCAGGTTTGACTGTAGTTTTTCAGCAAGCACTGTATGATGCTCTGTTAACCTGCCGCATTAACATAAATGTGCTTAACATTAAGAGACAGCTAGCTCTAACAGTAACAGTATTTTGAGTAACATTTTAAGCGCAGCCCTAAAAGTATGCTTTGCAATATGTTAAATGCAATTGTTTATCTAAACTTTTTCTTCTTCTTGTTTCATTAACAGATTATTTAAAAAATAAATCCAAAAACAACAAAAGGCTGATTACACAAGTAAATGCCAAGTTTGGTTAATAGAAGCGTTGCTGTAAAGCAACGACACAAGTCTCCAAATTGATAAAAAAAAAAAAAAATAAAGTTCAACAAAATCATACCTTTAAATAGCTGCTCTGAAAGGCGCGTTAAGGCGACCACGCCCCTCGCCCCTAACACTAGCACCACCGATTGTGTGCGTGTGCCAATAAAATGTCGAAATACTTTTTAAGCGCCGCTCCTACAAACAAACAAACTGGCAGCAACACTTCAGTGGCAGCAGCAGCAGCAGGCGGTGGCACACAGCGACAACATTATGGCGCTGGCACACCACAAGTTGTGCGTAGACTTAACTATAACAACAATAATATTGTGATCAAAGATGAAGATCTGGATATGGAATATGACCATGGAGCAAACGGCGTCGCTTCGCATCTGCTTGATCATGTATATATCAGTCTAAACAAGAGCAGTAATCAAGCAACACCAACTACAATAACATTAAACCCTCAACAGCAACAATCGAATGCAATGGTGACATCCACGCCCCAAACGCAACGGAGTGGGACAACAGCGACGTCATCCGGTAAAAGCAACGATATCACGCAATATTATAAGGTAAGAGAATGCAGGGGAAAAAAAGCATTGCCGCCATCATGTAGAACTTAATATAGGTTTCCGCAAAGTCGTCCGTACAGTAAAGTTGATGACTCAGAAAAACTTATTTTTAAAGACATCTTTAAATTTTGTGAGTGACTCTCATTTTTCAAACTCTCTCTTTGTAGGTAAAACGCCGGGCGCACTCGCTACAGGAAATCCACCCCAAGAAGCAGGCCAAACAAACCGCTCAGCATCAAACCGTTGTCTATCAGAAACAACATGTGGCCAGTAGCGGCACGCCTCAAACTCACTCACACTCGCACTCACAGCAGCAGCAACAGCAGCAGCAACAACAACAACAACAAACGCACCTCGACCACGACGACGATGCCAATGAAGACGACACAAGCAAGCCATCCAGCCAGCAGCAGCAGCAACAGTTTGCGCTGACAACGCAACAGCCACACATCTATGCCGCACAGCAGCAGACAACGTCAGGAGGCGCGGGCGGAGATCGCAATCGTGCAGATACCTCACTGGGCATACTGACCAAGAAATTTGTAGATCTTCTGCAGGAGTCACCAGATGGTGTTGTCGATCTAAACGATGCGTCGAATCGTTTGTGCGTGCAAAAGCGACGCATCTACGATATTACCAATGTGCTCGAAGGGATCGGTATACTTGAGAAGAAATCAAAGAACAATATACAGTGGAAGGGCGGTCAATCGCTGGTTAGTAGCGAAAGATCACGAGTTATTGAGGCGGATAGCGAGCGTCTGGAGCAGCATGAGAATGAGCTGAATATGCTAATTGATCAGATGCGTTCAGAGCTGGCGGAAATTTCGCAAGAGGTGGAAAATGTTGGCGGCATGGCCTATGTAACGCAAAATGATTTATTGAATGTGGATTTGTTCAAGGATCAGATTGTTATTGTGGTCAAGGCGCCGCCGGAGGCCAAACTTGTGGTAAGTACAAAATGTGCATATATGTATCTTCCGAGTTGCTATGCGTTTTCCCTATGCCTTGTTTTAATGCTTCTTCTTTGCGTCTGCATGCCATTAAAAGCGTCGCGTATTTTTAGACGCCACACAAAATGGATCTGCCCGAACAGACTTTTGACTATACCCCTCGCTAGCCACTTGCTACCCAGCCATCCATTACTTTTTCCCTCATTTTGATATCAAGCAAATCATTTTGAGTCGACGATAACAAATGCCAAGTTTTTCCAATAAGTTTCTTCTCTCGCGGATTTTGATACAATTGTAGAACTGCTACGTTTGCTGCTATTGGCACTATTTATAAACTTTTGAATTCGCGTTAATGTTTCCGCTCGCCTTGAACTGTTTATTGAACTCGTGCGGTTCTCGTGGGGCTCGTGTCTTGCGTGCGCAAATCGCAAGGTGTCTCTGAACTTGTCGCTACTGAAGCAAAGATCGAGAAAGCCTTACGAAAGCAGGAGAGTTTCCTTTTATGCATTTGAGTTTTAATATATCCGAAAAAGTTAAGCGGATTTTCGAAGCCAATGTTTCTAATATTGCGTATACGCAAAGACAGCGAAAAGCATTCCAAACTTTCTGGCAACTCTGCACACACGCAACGAAAATAAAAGCATAAAAAACAAAAAGTTGCTAAGAAGAAAAATAAGGCAAATATCATTTCTAAAAATACGCAACAGCAAGGCAACATGCGTCAGCGGCAACGCCAGCAGCGACGTCAGCGTCGTCGTTCAAGATAGTCCAATTGGTATTTTGCGCGTTCAACTGTCTGGCTCTTTCCTTTCATTTCGGGCTGTCGGAAGCGACAGCGTCGGTCTGTTGTTGACCCACAACTGAAAGTACCTACTACTAGGCGGTTAATTGGATTTGCTTTCATGTTAAGTTAATATTCTTTTTGTTGCTACTTGCAGTTGCCCAACACAAAGTTACCGCGCGAGATCTATGTTAAGGCTGAGACCGGTGAGATCAATGTATTTCTATGCCATGACAATTCGCCGGAGAATTCGCCAATTGCATCGTCCACGAGCTATGCGGGCGCGCTGGGTGTTGGCGGCGTGCGAACTGCCACATCGACGCGACTGCATCAATTAGCAGGACAACAGCGTTTCAACGATCCGCTCTTCAACAACATTGATGCCATGAGCACGAAGGCCTTTGGTAAGTTTATATACAATATGTGTACACTCTGAAATACAACTAATTGGTGTTTCTATTTACAGGCCACACACCATATCGCTTGCCGGCACAGCGCAACCTCAGCAAGTCGATTGAGGCAGCGGCCAAGCAATCCCAGCCTGAATATAATAATATTTGTGATATTTACGATGTCAAGCGATGTCCTGTAGATGATGATGATGTGGATGATGATCTAAACAATTTGGTGCCCACACTAACGAGTCCCGTGGTGCGCGTGCCACAGCAGTTGCAGCAGCAGCAGCAGCAACAGCAACAACAAGAGAGCTCAAATTCAGGCAGCATACAGCAGATATTCAATACGCTAACACAATCCTCGCCCAATACACGGCGACGCGTTGCAGCCGCTGCTGCCATAGCTGCAGGCAACACAACAACAACAACAGCAACAACAACAACAAACTCCTCTACGCTTAATAGTCATAGCAATACCCCAAGCACAGTTAACAACTATAGCAGTCAGCCGCCGCCACACACACGACGTACTGGCAAATCTCCTGTAGCAGTGGCATCATCAGCAACTCCTGCAACCTTTCGCAGCGATGTGCCCATGTATAATTGTGCAATGGATGGCAACGTGGCGCAACAACAACAACCCAGTGGCGGTTCGCTGCAAATGCAGTTTGCCCCTGACAGCTCCTCTGTGGTTGGCATGGCAGCAGCTTACGATAACATCGCTGGCGCTGGCGCTGGCGCCAATGCGGATCAACAGCTGCAGTTCGTCAGCAATCACCACAACAACAACAGCAACAGTAGCCATCCCAATAACATTGCTGATTGCGATACCAGTAGCAATAGTCTAGATGCGTTCTTTAAAGAATTGGGATCAGACTGTAAGTATCTATCTAGGCGAACTTTATGAAACTCTTAAACGCTCTAATCAAGCTCATCGTTCGCATCACGCTTTTCATTGCTGCTCTGTAAATAACAGTTGTACAGTTATGCTTTAACATAGTGTTGTTGTCTTTAACAGTGATTCGCAATGTTCAAATCTTGAAGCGCTCTTGGCAAGAACTTAAGCTGTGACCTGCGTGATTTTTAAGCAATTCGCATCACAGTCTGAGTTCTTGCTAAGCGTTACTTCGCCTATCAGCATAAATTCGTAAATGGAGATTTTTTTTTTTCTACATAAGAACTAAAAAAGTGTAAATATTTGTATATTGTTTATTTTAATTTCTTTTAGTATTAAACATTTATCTCTTCTTTCTTTTCACTTTTTTTGGCATACCAACGAGAATCAGTTCAAAATTGAATGTATCTATACTTTATCATCTTAATTTTTTAAAACATTTTCTTTCGTTTTACTTTAAAAGTGTACATATGTGTTTAAAGAGCCATTTTTTAAAGTCTGGCTAAAAGTATTGGGCGTAAGTTGATTTTTAAGGTATTGAATATCCTTAGAACGAACTTTAGTCTTAAATAAGGGAACACTAGATTGTGTTAACAAAAAAGTCGTTGGAGTTGCAGTACGCTATGGCATCCAGGCATAACATCAAGCTCTTGCCCTTCCGAAAACCGAGCTAGTAGCATAGGAAGTTCTATGTACTCTGTCATAAAGACGGAACTATGCTTAAACCATAAACACTTAAAAGACTTCTTAGTAGAATGATAACCGAGGCTGCGAAAGCCCGGCAGAGTGTGTATCGTGTTTCGTATATCTTTGTATATACTGCACAAGATATGCCATCGAATTTCTAGCCGTCATTGCCGTAGAGAAAAAGCTTCCTCTCGCCGATGGGACTGCATCCCGATTTAAAGCAAGTATGCACTTGCCACAAAATGCTTTCTGAGCACATCCTTAGCAACGAAAATGTTGCTTGGCAGCCGCTGCCTCGTTTACTCACAACATTAGAGGAGTTTTTGAAGAAATGAACCAAGTTTTTATGTTAAATGCACGTTGCTGCTCTCATCAATGTTGGCCTCCAAAAAGACTTGCTTGATTTACGTTGCACTTTCTGAAAAATAGTTAGCCACAGAAGCTTCATTTGAAAAACCTCGTGCTATGATTTTTCACAAGGCATTCTTTCGTTACGTTCGTTACGCCACCTGCTACCGAGAGATTTCAAACCATTGATTTCCCTTACAATTTTCCAAACCCATCATAGCTTTAGATATTGTTAGAACCTTTGAAGATCAGAGAGACGGGGACAGTTGAAACTTTTAACCAAACCTTGAGATAATGGCTCTAAATATGATCTAACGTCTAATTAAACTAAAAAAAAGCAACAAACTAATATCCACGCTCACACATACGCTTATACAGATACATACCCACACCCAATCACCTAAATATATAACCCTAAAAGTGTCAAAACATTCGTCTGTATATATGTATCATTTACCATATATAATATCCATCTTTGAATCCGCCGATTTCAGTGGAACATATCGCGTAACTCAAATTCATTTTGGAACTGAATTCTCGTGGGTCTGCACTGACCGTTGCACTCCTGGCCAAAAGCAATCAGGGCAATTGTTCATTTTGAAATTGAAATTTTGTAGCACCATGAGATTCAGCTCTGGCGTGAATTTCTTTCAAACATGCATCCATAAACCAAGCCACCGATTTAGCTGTCAATCAAATGCCTTAAAAACCTACATATATGCGACATTCTAAATGAGTACTTTTGTTAAATGACTAATTCTATATATTTGCTCCATACTTGCAGACTTCAACAATGAAATTGCGTTTGTGTCCATCGATCCGCCGGATGATAACGATTATCCTTATGCGCTGAATCCAAATGAGGGCATTGATCAGCTGTTTACCTTAAGCTCAGATTCCTATGCGCCCTAAGACCCAAATCAATCAACCCGCACACAATAAAATTAAAACAAAATCAGTTATAATTTTAAATTATAAACAGAAGCATATTACATATTACAATTCTATTATAAATTAAAAACAAAACACAAAAAAAAAAAACAAAACACAAAAAAAACCAATTAGCAAACTTAATGAAACTAAGTTGTGTGTAACATTTTAAGCATAAAATACATTTAAATTTATAACCCAAACTATTCTAAGGCAAGATATATATAAAAAAAAAAAACAATGCGTCTCACACAATAAGCATAAAGTGAAAATTTTATAAGCAAAAAAGATAACAATTTTTTAGCCTTAATAACAACAACAACAGAAAGCTGCAACATAATGTCGCTTTTTTTTACTTAACAACAACAAATCAAAGTAGAAAACACTTTTTTGCAACCGAACTGCAACTGTCTGTGTAAACTAGTACATAAAAAAACAACAAACAAACACACACATACACACACGCATACATACACATATGTAATTTTTAATTAGTAAAGCAACATAGTTATAAACAACAACAAAAACAATAATAATTATATTATTATTACTAAAATATAAAAGAAAAACCAATTTGAAATTGTAAAAGTTCCACAACCAGCAGCAGAGCAGCAAAAGTTGGTCCAAGTTTTGTGTACGCATGCACCTACATAAACCGTAGGAATCAGGAATCCCGCCTCCACACGCCTCCTGCAGACCACGCCCACTGCGTCACTAATGTCTCTGTATGTTTTTTTTATATATATATATTGGTTACAGTCTCAAGTGCACAATGCGTTTAATTTTTAAATTATTAAAGCTAATTATAATAATTTGTTATTGTTATAAAATGTAATCTAAACCCATAAATACACACACACACACACACACTCATATATATAGCACACACACACACACACACACACACACACACACACAATGTAACAATAGCGCAGTTTCTGAAAAGCCAAATCCCACAAAAATCTACAGTCAAAAGTAGAGGTTTACTTTATTCTAATGCCTATTAAATGAAAAGGCAACAAACAAACAAACAAACAAAAAGAGAAGAAGCAGAAATATAACAAACAAACAAACAAACAAACAAACAAAAAACAAAGCAAATCATTACAAAATAAATCTTTAAAAAGATCTATATATGCCCTATGTACGTTTAATTTTATAAGCGACAAGATTGTTAGGTACTTTTCTTTCTTTTCAAAACAAAAAAAGGAAAATATTTAAATAATAAAGAAAAAGAGAATTTAAAAATAAAACAAAAAACAAAAAACTTTTAAAAACAACTTTACCTGCATTTTATTCTGTTGCAACTTGAACTTCAAAGTCGATCGAATTTTTCTTGTCCGAGCTGGCGAACAAACAGTTCGTTTCGAATCCACTAAAAAGCTGCTTGCTATTTAGCTTCAATAAAATTACTGCACTAAAAGTATGCTACACTTTTTATTCAATTCGTTTGCCACAAATTCAAGTGAGTAAATATTTTGTAGCATACTTTTAGTTACAAATGAAGTTTCGTAGCAAAGAGCTTTTGATGGTTATATTATATTACATATCGACTTGGAGCAAGGCTTTGGACGGGTTGAAAGATCGGGTTTGCTTTTGAATCGTTTCATTTGCTTGCAATCCGATTCCGATGTTGAACCGAGGCATTCAGATTACTGGCACAACTATAGACGGTTTTGCCTCACAGGAAATCCTTCGGTGAGCTGCTTTTTGTATAACCTGTACATATAGTGTACAAGGGTATTATAGATTTGTGCAATGTATGTAACAGGCCGAAAGAGGCGTGGCAGAAGATCATAAGTTCCAAGGGAAAAAAATATTATAATTGCCTCGGGTAGCGATTGGACCATATCCGTCCGTCTGTATAAGTCGCTAGTTCTGCGAGACGATGAGAGCTATCGACATACAATTTTACCAAAAGATGCGCGTGTAAAATGAAGTTTACCGGATTGGGTTGATATCTGCCCCCGTTTCCTCCATTAGAGTTTCTCGGTTTAAATCTAACAACCCAAATCTACCCCCGCAATTGATTTACGTTAAATACTGTATGTTGATTTGACAATTGCCGCAGATATTTATAAATGTGTTTTCGATATATATTTCAAAATTTAACAACATTGGCCCAAGTATACTGAAGTTATGGGCATAAAGCTAATTTATTATATAATCACCTTCCTCATGGGAAAACTTCTCAATTGGAACTTCCCAATGTGAAAATGCATACTTGTGAAAAGAGACATAAAAGTAGATACTTCCGTTCCATTTTCACCGTATGCTGGATTTAATGTTTATTCGGAAAAAAGGGTAAGGGGCTGTTCATAAATGACATCACCACTGAGGGAAGGGATGGGGACATCAAATTGTGACGCTTGGTGAAGGGGGTTGTTCCGAAAACGTGACGTCAAAATCAAAATGCTAAAACAATGTTAAAAAATCTGTGTATTTCATGCAAGGTTTTCAAGGATAAATTTATTTTTTTGTATATTATTTATTTTCATTTTACTGTTATTTTTAGCAACAACTTAAAATAAACTTAAAGAAAAATACTAATACAACTTAATATTTAAAATTAAGTCTATGTTTTTATAAATTTTATGTACATATTTACATAAACCTATTGACGAGGTCGACCGGATGTAACCTCCGTAATGTGCTCCTTTTTTGCGTCGCTTTAAAAGCCGCCTTGCCAAGGATTTGCGTAGCTTTGAAGGCGCAGCATGTACTGCGCAGCTTCCTCTTTCAATACATTCCCAACTTTAGGGACAAATAGATCACTCTCTATGTCCGAAGTTCGCATGAACCAGGGGGCACCAGTTACCATGCGATTTTTTGATTTTTTCGCAGCAATTCCGTAGACTTGCAAACCATATCTCCAGCCAGGAGCTATGTACGACTTCTAGTTGGTCACCTTGTTTTTTAAGGATAGCTTTTTGCTGGTAAGGAGCCATCGGAGCCTGCAAATTCTGTTTTTAAGGCCGCCTGTGACGCTGGAGATGTGCTTGCCGAAGGTCAGACGCCTGTCCAAGTGTACACCCAAATACTTGTAACTGCTGTGATGCTCCAGCAGTTGGTCCTGCAGAGATCCTTACGCAGTGCGTAAGTCACATTGGCACACTTACTTGTATTTATGCCTATGTTCCAGCGCGTAGCCCACATTTCAAAGCATTGCAAGTACTGCTGTAGAACAAACGTTGCTTCATAAACACAATAGTTTCTGGCCAGGATGGCCGTGTCGTCAGCATAAGTGGCGAAGAGCAGGTCCTGTGAGTCCTGTTATCCTATTTCGGAGCCATTGGGTATGTCGTGAGTAAAAAGGGTGTAAAGTGTGGGCCCCAAAACACTTTTCTGTGGCTATTCAAATTGTTGATTTAAAAAAAAAATGTCTGCTTTTTGTCAATTTTTGAAAAATTCCTAGGATGTTGCTTATGAAAATGTGCCTTAAAATGCTGTTATTAATAAAAAACATAGTGCAATATACACACATACTAGCATTCACCTTGTCGTCGACATTCATGTCTTAATACACGCTCTCATAACAGCTGATTACGAAGAGGAGAAAAGAAACGCGGAATTATAAAGCTTGTGTGTAAAATGTTGTTGTTTTTTTTACTTTAAATCCATTTTTAACTGACTAAAACGCCACGTATACAGATAAAACCCATATTCTACCAACCGCAAGCATTTCATCTTTCGAATGGTATAAAATTCAACTGCAAATGTTTCGTAATTGCGTAGTAATCGGTACCACACTGAATTTTTGGTTAGCGTATTTATATATAGACTAGTGTTCGCCCTGTCGACTTCCAATAACAGCTGATTATGAAGAGGAGAAAAGGAAAGGCAAAAAACAACGTGTGTGTGTGTGTGCAATGCATTTTATTGTTGTTTTTTTTACTTCAAATCAATTGTTACCTGACTAAAACGCCACGCATCCAGAAAAAACTTATATTCTGCAAACCGCAAGCATTTTACCTTTCGATTGGTATCGGTTTCACCTGAATACGTTACGTTATTGCGAAGTAATCGCATCTCACTAAATTTTTGCTTAGCGTATTTATACATAGATAACCTTAGAAGTTTACCGCGAAGATGTTTTTTTTACCACCGTAGGTTTAGAAATTTCTCGCATACATACAGTTTGAGAGTCACTCTGTTAGCGGAACAAACGTTACTGCTGTTAGTTAACATTTGGATTTACTGTTAAAACATGCGATCCTAAAAGTATGC
Organism: Chymomyza caudatula; assembly: GCA_035041775.1. Lineage (NCBI taxonomy): Eukaryota > Metazoa > Arthropoda > Insecta > Diptera > Drosophilidae > Chymomyza > Chymomyza caudatula. The sequence goes on along the minus strand of JAWNKW010000032.1, from coordinate 4,097,076 downwards.
TACAACATTTTGTATGCGCTTGAACTTGGCTTGCAATTTTCTTTGCTGATATTTAAACCGTGGGGGGGGGGGGGGGCGTGGCAGACAAAATGTTCCATGGGCAAAAATGGTCAGGAGCAATAGTCGAGTCGATATAGCCATATCCGTCTGCCTGTCCGTGTTTTAACGTGTTTCTCTGAGACTATAAGAGATGGAGCCATAAAATTTTACCAAAAGATGCGCATTTTCCCGAAAAAGTGCAAGTTTATAGATTCATATCGATATCTCAAACCCTTCCCCGTGACAGGCTTTCACGGTTTACAGCCGCTCTGTTCAATCTATCAATTCGAAACACGACAGAAGTTTGCGTCGTGTTTATATGCAACTATGTTACAAAAATGATTGAAATCAGATAAATACATCCAAATTTATAGTCAAAAATATGCTAAATTCGCCCCCCCACGCCAATAAACAGCTACAAAATTTCAGTACCTGTAGATATGAATACATGTGAGCTATAATTACAAAATTTGGTGTGGAGACTCGTGTGAGCCAAATCATCAAAACTGTATTCACCTTTTTCCAATAGAAGCCCCCCTTCCTCAGCAATCGATTTACCTTAATAACTACCGCACCCCGCAACATATTGATTTGATATATGTTTCAAAATTCAACGTTATTGGCCCAAGAATACTGGAGTTATGGGTTTTTGCCCATAATAGCCAACTTCCCATTAGGAAACCTTGTCAATTGGAACTTCCCGATAGGAAAATGTTTACAGGCATATCGATCTTATGAAAAGAGACATAGAAGTTGATACTTCGGTTCCCATTTATTGAGTGTTTCTAAAGAAAATGGGTACAGGGTATTCCACAGTCGGGCATCGTCCCATCAAATTTTTGAATTACAATTAAGCTGTAAACAAGAGTTTAAGATAAAAACATGTTTTGCTAATTTTGAAATTTGTATTTTTTATATTTTTATTTTTATTTTTCAAGATTATGTAGTTGAATTTTTTGTTTTCATTATAGACTTGCCATAATATTTTGTTATACTTATACATTACTATTACATACATATGTATATATATATATATGTGTGTGTATGCATATATGTATATATATATATAAATATTAATGTAAATAATTATAGTTGTTGCTGTTTTGTTTGAATTCGCTTAAAAACAAACAGGAAACTTTTAACTTAGCATTTACAATTACAGTTAGCTTTAGTAAGAAGAAATAATAAAAATTAAATTACAAAACGTAAATATTGAAGCTTTTGTTTTTTTTTTTCTTTATTTTTTTTAGTTTTAGTTTTATATTTTGTATAAAAGAGTTGTTTTATGTTGTTATATATATATTTATGTATGTACACTAAAGCAGCAAGTGAGACAAACGACGACGACGCGATAGCAATTTGTAGCAATATCTTGAATATATATGTACTTGTTGTATATACCCTGCAAGAAATTGGTCTACTAGTAACAGCTTCAACTAGTTGTAATTGCAGTTGTAGTCAAGTAGTAGCGGACTGGTTCAAAAAAGAGTTGTGGCGGTATAGGAGAAAACAGTTACGGAGAGCACGCTGTACTTGGCACTCTCACTGTTTATTTGTGTTCAATCAATTTCTCTGGTTGAGTCTTAGCACGTTGTGTTTTTCAGCTCTTTGCCAGCTGTTGTTTTTGTAAATTGAAGAAATTTGTGTATCAGTTGTCAGTGCAAAGTTGTGCGGAATTGGTAAGTGCTGGTAGTATTTTGTGTTTTTAACTCAACTTTAATTTATTATATTATTTACTATAGCAATTTTACTTTATGCAGATGAATTTGGAATGAATTATAAAATATAATTTTAATAGAACACTGTACTTGTTTTCTTCACGGGCGGAATACACTGAATTTCTACCGATATGAAAGATACTAGCAGCATTCCACAAGCACCAGAAGTGTTTTTTGACCATACACACTGAATTGGTATGTATCCATGACCCAATTACTAGTTATATGCCACTCGCAACTAGTTCCTATGACATCTCCGTGTTAAACGTGGTATGTTTGGTAGTGAAGTCAAACAAAAATACTAGTTATGGACCTTAAAATCATCCTTTTTAAACCCTGAACACAAAGTGTAAAAGGGTACTATAGGTTTGTGCAATGTATGTAACAGGCAGAAGGAGGCGTGGCAGTCCATATGTTCCATGGGCAAAAAGGATGCGGAGCAATAGTCGACTCGATATGTCCGTCTGTTGTAACTTGTTTCTCTGAGACTATAAGAGTTAGAGCCATAAAATTTTACCAAACGATACGCATTTTCCCGGAAAAGTGTAAGTTTATCGATTCATGTCGATATCTTACACCCTTCCCCCGTGACAGACTTTCAGAAGTTTGAGTCGTGTCTAAGTGCATCTATATTATAAAAATGATTGAAATCAGATAAATATATCAAAAGTTATAGACAAAAATAGGTTGATTTCAACCCACTTCGCCAATAAACTACTTCAAAATTCCAATATCTGTAGATATGGATGCATGTGAGCTACAAGTTACAAAATTTGGTGTGGAGAATCGTGTGACCCTAATCGGCATCCACCTTTTTTCAATAGAACCGCCACTGACCCCACTTCCGATTAGGAAAACGTGTCAATTGGAACTTCCCAATAGGAAAATGCTTACAGTCATATTCAACTTGTATAAAGAGAAGTAAGAGAAAATCCATTCTTTCCCATTTTACCGTAAAAAGGGTACAGGGTATTCCACTGTCGGGCACCGTCTCGACTGACTGCATCAAATTTTTTCTGGTTGAACAGTGTTTCCTAACTAGTACACTTTCCTGCAGGGTACATGCATGTTTTATATGCTCGTTAGTCGTTATTTTGTCGTCGTCGCAGCTATAATTAATAAATTTTGTTTTATTTTTTTTACCAAATTTAATTAATTCTACTATTAAACATAGAATGTTTGTTTGCTCTGCTCTGCTCTGCTGCTGCTCGTTTTTTGTTGTTATATATTTAAATGTAATTTAAATTGTTTAAATTTATAATAATTCCATTAATGTTTTTACGTTTGTTTTTCGTTTCGTTTTGTTTAAGTTTACAATTTTCGTTAAATTTGCATTTTACGTACATAAAAACAAAAGGAACTATATATTTCAGTCTTTTTAGTGTTTGTAATGTGTGTGTGTGTGTGTGTGTAGGTGTGTGTAGGTGTGTGTAGGTGTGTGTGTAGAATATCTATTGTTTTAGCATATAGTACATATAGTTATGTTTTATTTTAATTGTATTTAATTAAATAATTTTTTATAATTTTACTTCATTGTAAATATCGCTTGCTTCCCAGTTTCGTTTCGTTTATATAATTAGCACTAGAGTTTTGTTTTGTTTTGTTTTAATTAAATTAAATTAAATTAATATTTGTAATATGTATTCATTTAGTACGCATTGATTTAAATATTATTATTTTTCTGTCGCATGTTTACAATTTAAAATACAAAAAAAAGAAAATTGTTTTTTGCTTGTAGAATTATTTGTTTTATATCATTAAATATATATTTGTATATATAAAGAGCGAAGGCAAATATCGAATACTTTTGTTGTTGTTGTTGTTGTAGCATTATCATTTGTTTTTGTTACTTTTTGAATAAAAAAAAAAAAAAGAAATTCCATTTGTTGCTGTTGCATATTTGAATGTGTGGCGCAGTGTTTTTTTTTTTTTTTTTGGCTTGAATTAATTAACAATTAATTTCAATATGAAATGAAATCTATATAATTATATAATTTGTCTATTGCCAGCTTTAGCATAATGTATCTAAGTATCTTGTAGATGCTTACTGTGTGTTTGTTTAACTGTAATAAGATGCTTCACATTTATTATTTAGTTCTTTCATTTTTTTTTTAGTTATAGTTTAAAAAAAAATACAACTATACAGCAACTGTGTGTGTGTATACATTAATTATGCTTCAGTTACTTAAGCTCTCAGTTGAAATACAATTTACGTTATGGGGCGTATTTTTTTTGTAACTTTCTTTGCTTAGTTTTTGTTTTTTTGTTTTTATAATAATTTTTTTTTTTTAATTTTGCAAGGAAGCTTGGCTTCAACAAACTGAATTAATTTAGAAAACAAAAGGCAAAAAACTATTACACAGCACAAACTTTTGCCATTTGCCAGACGCCTTCAATAAAAAATTGTTTGAATTAGAACTATATAAATTATGCTTAAAGCTAGTTTAAAAAAAGCAAACAAAAGTGTTTAAAAAGTTGTTTAGAAAACTGTTAAAATTGTTGTCTAGGCCAAAACAAGCAGCAACAAATATAGTTGTAAAAAAAAATAAACATGCACAATAAAAAAACAAGCGTTTTAATAAATAAAATTAAAATAACACTATGCAACAAAGTTTTTGTTAAGCTATAATATTTTTTTTTTAACAAATTACTAAAAATTAATGTTATACATTTTGTATGAGTTCGTCTTAGGAATATTATTCAAATTCGCTTGTTTGATGATTCAAATATGTTTTTTTTTTTTTTTTTGAGTTTGCTAATATAAAAAAGAAATTTGCTAAAATTTAATTACCATTAAATAAACTTCAATTTGTTAAAACTATAAAAAATTTACATATCAAGTCAACGCTGAACACTTTTGAAATATTTTGTTGCACAGTGTAATTATTTGTAATTAAGCTAAAAACATGCTGTGTGTGTGATCGAATTGCTAGTTAAAGACAGTTTGTGTTTCATTTCGCTTTCTCTCATATAACGACGTTTGCTTCTTGTTTTGTATTGCTTGCATTTTTAACTGTTGTACATTTTTGTTTGTTTTTGTTTGTTGCATTTTGGTAAGGTACTAAAAAATTATTCCTTATATGCCATATACTATATTCCACTATGTTTTTTTTGTATGCATGTATGTTTTTGTATGTAGTAGTTAGTTGTATGTTTTGTAGTATGTCTAGGTCTAGTTCTAGGTCTAGTTCTAGTTCTAGTTCTAGGTCTATGTCTATATAAACGGTAATTAGGTTGGTTGGTTGTTGGCTTTTGTACTTTTGTTATTTGCATGTAGGACTTCTTTTCTCTTTTCACTTACACTCTTTCACTTTCTCTCTCTCACTTTCTCCTCTTTCTCTCTTTCTCTATTACAATGTGTTTCGGCACTAACTAAAAGAAATTAATATAGCGCTTAATTATAAAATATATAAATAACTTATTTAATACATAAAACTGACCAGGGCAAAGGGCAAAAGTTTGCTGCGCGCTTAACTCTAAATCATTACAACTTTTCTTCACTTTTAAGCTTATCACTATTACATAATATAAATTAAGTATATATATACATGACATATGCATACATAATTACATTAATTAGGCGCGAAAAACTGCTATTTACACTAAATTCCATTTTTAACTTAAGCTAAAAGCGTTCTAGTCGCACTTGAAACTTACGCTTCACGTCCGATGAAACCATTTGGAGGCGGTGGGCGTGACGTTGACGCCTGCCGCAACCAATTCTCCTTTAGAAGATTTGACACATTGCCAGCAGCTCCACTGTTTGTGCCCGCTGCCGCCGCAACGTTGCTCCCAGCACTGGCATCTGATTTGCGCGTCTGGCTAGCACTACGGCTATGACTCCGACTACGCTGGGATTGCTGTTTGCTGCGTCCCTTCTGCTTTTGCCGACTCAACGGCATGCGTTCCATTTTAATGTGCTCTGTATGCTCATCGTCAACTTCTTCAGCGGATTCATTGTCCGAGCTATCCGATGACCATTGCTGCGGTGTGTAACGTGTGGTCGCAGCTCCCATTATTTGATAGTTGGGATTGTCGCTAACGTGTGCGGTAGTTTGCCGCGCTGCCGCCTGAGGTTCACTCATAAGCACATAGTTGGGATTGTCGCTGGTGCTAATTGCTGCGCCTGGTGCTTGCATGAGCTCATAATTGGGATTGACGCTGATTGAGGTGAGCGGCGCTGGCGAGGCGGCTGATTCATCTAACAACTTGTATACGCTATTGGAAGGCGATTTGGATTTACCACTAGTGGGCATATATGCAGAGCTATTACCCGACTCATCCAGCAACTTATAGTTAGGATTGTGGCTGACTGATGTTGGCGCTGTGGCCGTGGGCGTGGCTGCCGGTGTAAAGAAACGTGGCGTGCCCACGTAGCTACCAGCGCTGCCGCTACCGCCGCTTTCAATGGTACCCAAATTGTGACCACTAAGACTTTTGCCTGCACTGGTGCTGGCCGCGCTGCCAGTTAGATTGGTATTGCTGCTGCTGCTGATTGGATTGGAGCCTGTGCTTTTGTGACTGGCATTGCTGCCTGAACGCTTGTGATTGAAGAAGGTACGATTGAGCAGGCCAGCACGACTGCGCTGCAGTGTGTCGGTAACAACGCGCTTTATATTGGGATAGCGACTGCTGCTGCCCGTATTGGAGGAGGCATTCGAGGAGGCTGCAGAGGCAGTGGATGGCTGCAGCGAGCTGGACATGGGTGCACCGCCTATGACATCATCTGGCATGGAGCTGGACATGGGCATAATGCTTGGCGTGCGTTTGTTACGCGGCAGTAAGTGTTGCTCGCCGCTTAACTTGCCACCGCCACCATGACTGCCACTGGTGGGCAGTTCATCCACCTCACTGCCATCGTAGGTAGATGGTATTTTAGGAAACTGAGGACTGGGATCGTACATTTCGTAGCCGCGTTCATCTGTACCCTGAGATTGCGGTGCCAAAGTATCGTTGTCTGGTTGTACATATGCGGCTGCATCATCGGCTGCCGTGCCACTGCCATAGTAAGGTCTGGGCAGCTGGCTACCGCCACCGACAGAGGTAGATGGTGCTGAGCTCATAATGGTAGGATTGTTGTGCGAAAGATTATAGCTATCCTTGGACTGGCGATCGGGTGTGCTGCTTACGATATAGGCCGAGTGCATGCTGAACGGCGAATGTGGTTGATCTTCATCAATGGGTATAGGACTCTCGGCTGGCTGTTCCACTGAGGAGTTGTGTCCCATGTTAGACTTGTATTCGCCTTGGTATTCGCCTACGCGTAAGGGCGTGGTCGCATCCTCCGCCTCTACATCAGCATCTGTATAAACATCAACGCCTGCCTGCTGGCCACGCTCCTTGCGCTCCTTGTCACGAAATTGTTGCCCAGCATCGGTGTAGTAAAAGGCCACATCCTTAAAATGCGGATCTGACAAATGTTCCAGATAAGCAATAATGTCTAGGAACGAGGGACGCGCTGATGGCCTGTGCTGCCAGCAACGATGCATAAGGTCGTAGAACAAGTCGGGACAATTTTCAGGACGCGCCATGACGCCGCCATCGATGACATAGTGCAGCACCTGCTCATTGGATAAACCCTGATAGGGCTGTGAGGCTAGCGTAGCCATTTCCCAGAGCACCACGCCATAGCTGAACACATCACTGGAGCTGGCATAGACGCCATCACGCAAGCTCTCGGGTGGCATCCATCGCACCGGCAGCAGACCTTTGGTGCCTTTGCGATAATAATCCGTCTCGTAGATGTCTCGCGTCATGCCAAAGTCACCGATTTTAACTGTTAAATCAGCAGCTACCATGCAATTTCGCGCCGCTAAATCACGATGCACAAACTTCTTGGCAGCCAGATAAGCCATGCCATCGGCAATCTCAATGGCCATTTGATAAATGCGACTATAAGGCGGCGGCTGCACAGTGCCTAGTGAAAGACCAGTGCGTTGATGATAACCAAGCAAGATGTCATCGCGTTCATCAGGGCGATGTGCGCGTAAATACGACTTTAGATCTCCGTTCTTCATTAGTTCCATGACAACCAGAGCGGGTTGACCTCGCGAGCATACGCCCAACAGGCGCACCACATGATACGTATCGAACTCTTTCATAACGCTGGCCTCGTTTAGGAAATTGGTGCGCTCACGATCTGTGGCATTCTCATTGACAGTTTTGATGGCGCAGGGCGTATCCTCGCCAGCATTTTGGTGACCCTTTAGGATGCCCTCATAAACCATGCCAAAGGAGCCATTTCCTAGCGGGCGCAATTGTATGATGCGTTCACGAGGTACTTCCCAGTCATCAGGCACATATTGCAGACTTACATAGAAGGGATTTACGGTGGGATTCAGGATCATATCTCTAGGTGCTTCCTTTCTGCGCACATAACGCACATAGGCAACCATGCAGATAATTAAGAGTATGACCAGCAAAATACCGCCTATAATTGCGTATTTCACCCAGTCTGGCGTACGGGGTGGCTATAGCGGAAGAGACAGAAGTTAAAGAGCTATCAAGTTAACTGATAAATGTGATGGGGATTTAATATGAAGTAATTTATCAAAGTCGCAAAGCAATAAAATCCTTTTAAAGAAGAGTTATCAGGGAGTTGGATTAGCGTTTTATTCTAAAAAAAAAATCTTACCGGCACCAATACGTATACGTAGTCCGTGAAATCGCCCTCTCCTGCCAGAGAATTGGCACGCACGCGTATGCTATAATTTCCTTCGTTAAGATTATACAGTACATAGCCGTTGGTTAAATTTTGATAGCCCTGCTCAGTAATGCAGTTTTCAAACTCGGCGGAATCTTGAGCCAGAACCTTATATTTAATGGTATAAGAAACAATGGCACCATTGCGCTGCCTTGGCGGTTCCCAGCGCAGTCGCACATTGGCACGCGTTGCATTTGTTGTCTCCAATATGGCCTCAAGCTCCTCCACCTTGTCCACATGTTCTGTAATTAATATCAAGAGTTAAAAATAATGTTTGTTGATTGCTTAACCTAATTTTTAGTTCCTTAATAACTGTTAAAAGCTTGTTTGGGAACGTAACGAATTGGACACTTATGTATTCAGGACATTATGCCCACCCTTCGCAGCTTTCCTGTTTTACAGCACATAACATACATTCAAAGCACATCCATAGGGAAGCCTTCATAAGAGAATTCGTACACTGAACATTGATCATTGCATTGCTTGAAAGACCAAGTCTCTTTTGGCGCACGATACTGATGAGACCAAGTTTCAAGTAGCTTGGTCAGATGGGCCAACGATTGGCCCGATCAAAATCGTACTGTGTGGTCATACATTCCAATCCGTCATTGCTCATTCATTTCGGAAGACGTCGAGCTGGACGATTTTTGTATGTTGACATACCAATTGTGGACCCGTGTGATCTAAGCTTATATATAGCTTCTGTGAGTACAAATGTAATAAACGGGTCAACTTTAATTGTACTTATGATATGGCAATTCCCGAAGTCAACATTATGATTAAATAAATAAAACTAAAAGCATTTAGTATGTAGGGCTTATTCTCATCTAACACATAAAGGAGAAGAATGTTCGGATCATCATACTAGAAATTAAATGGAACAAGGCTACTGAAGCCTTTATCTATCTAAGATCTCACAGATGAACTAGAAGTTGTATCTGGTAAGTTCTAAGCAAGCAACTTATTGTAATAAACTGTCATAAAAACGAAGATCGATATTGCTTAAGCCCAAATAATAATCTTTAGCTATGGAATTCTCTGTGTGCACGAGTTTTATCAAATCATAAGCGTAAACTTACCTAGTTTATTTGTCATTTTATCCAAGGCTAACGTTTTACCGCACTTAGATTGCTTATCCAATCTTCCAAGTGATTCGCGACAGGCCGACACATAAATTGTATAGAGTGTAAAGTGACGCAGCTTGCTTAAAAGTATTTCTGTGTCATTGGCACTGACGGATGCCACAAATACCTCGTAATACTCGCCAGTGGGATCCATGCGAGTTTCGTTAAGTAAACTATCGGGATCCTGATTGGATGGTGGCCAATCGGTCATAATTGACATGTTTGGATCACTTATTTCAGCGGCGCGTATATGTCTTAACAGCACGCTTCCCATATTAACCTCATCCTCTTCTTCAATTTCGCGACGACGACGCCGTTGTATGGCATTCCCTTGCTCCTCCGCTCCGTCTATTCTGTTATCCCGCATACTATCTGCAGCGAGTGGAGCCTTGTAAACTGAATTCTTCTCCGAGTCTTGCATGGCACTGGTGCCCTTCTTTGAGCTGCGCACATAGAGATAATTTTGCAAGGCGTTTTCAAACTCGATCTCATCCTGGCGACTGGATTCGGCGCTTTGTTGGTCAAAGGTGCCGCTGCCGCTCTTGCGTTCACCATCCGCAACGCATTTGCAATCTGTTGATAAATCTGCCTGTGTCTTAGTTTCCGAGTAGGGATCCTCATTGTTAAAGGTTCTTGGCAAAGCTAAGTGGTGAAAGTTATATATTTTAATTAATGGAGGTAATGCGTTATTATATGTTGTTGTTACTTACGATCATCGCAAAAGTCGCGCTGCTGATCTAATTTGGCATCACGATGTGCCAGCACGGCACGCACAATGTACCTGGTCAGCGTACCAAAGACATTTTGAGGCGGAAACCAACTGAGCACCTGTAGCAAAAAATACAACCATGCGTCAAAAGATATTCCACTTATGGACAAGTCGACCTCTTAAGCAGCTGCAGTACTTACAATTTCAGAACTGGAGGTGGAGTTTGCCTTAAGTCCGCGTACTTTTTCTGGCTGTCCGGGATATGTAGTAAAGTATTGAATTTGACTTTGTCCATTTAAAGGCTCAGATGATATGGTCATGGTGCGCACATAGTAGGCATATTGTGTGAAGGGTGTCAAGCCGGAAAAAAAATAGTTGGTTTCCTTGATAGGATCACTCACATCCCAGCTACAAAAGGGAAAGAAAATAAAGCAGCATTAGCTCTAGCTTCAAACCATTAATTTTGCTTTTGACTCACTTATCGTCACACGTCTGATAGCTCTGCTTAGTGGCATTACGAAATTGATCCTTTATTAAAAAGTACTGATAACCAATGAAGGCACGCTCATCATTAAAGTGTATGGATGACTTGTTGACCTCTGCTATAGCCAAGGAATGGGTTACCCTAGTGACATTTACTTGTAGATTAACCGTACCACCTAAAAGATTTGTAAAATTTATTTAGTGTTATTATTTGGACGATGAAAATCATATTGCGTTTTCAGGTTACGCGCACTCACATGCCCCTTTATTGCCATTGGAATCCGTGGCTACCTCGTTTTTGTTGAACGCTGTTGGTTTTGAGGCCATATGGCCACGCAATGCATCTATCGTATCGTAGCAGAGTTTTGAGTTAAAGTGAAAGAAAACGCTGCCATTGTTTATGTAAACGGTTTGATTGGGTCCCCAAATATATTCAAGGTCATTGTTCTCTAGCACATACAAGGCATAGCGTCCCTCAAGCGGATTAATACCGCGTATTTGGCGCAAGCTCTTCAGAAAACTTAGCGAGGACAAGCCATAGGTAAGATGAATCTTTAAAAAGGTGTTGATGGTATGTACGGACCCCAGTCCGAATTCCAAAGCATCTTTCATGTGCGCTATAAAAGACAAAATAGAATGCTTTATATTAATTTTTTGAGTTCTCTAAAATTATGTTTACTTACGTCCACCGCGCTTGATGCTTATGGTCAAACCTTCCCGATCACCAATCTTCGTACATCCATGATATTCCCTGGCACGTACAGAACTATCTATGACACCGCCCTCACAAGGCTTTTCGCATTGATCGCCACATGGTACACAGGTTGAGTTCTCCATGTTATAGCCCTTGGGACAACGTGTGGTGCACTGTCCATTATAGTGAACCAGTGGCATTTCCTTGGTGCTATCATACTTGGTCTTAATGCGTTCACATTGGGCAGCTGTAATGCAGCGATGATCATACTAAAGAGAAAGAAATGCAACTTTTAAAAGAGCTAGTTCAGTGTAAGGAGTTTATACAGCACTTACCCTATAGTGCCCTTCTGGACAATGTTCGAGGCAGGTGATATTATGCATTGAAACGTGCCGACAGCTTATGCAATCCTCCCGTCCATTATTATTAATGCAGCCACCCAGACATGACTCCTGACAGCAGGTTTTCTCATCTACGCAGTTATCGCGACAACGCTCAGGACAAACTATTAAAAAAAAACAAAAACATGTATAGGGACATATTTCCATAGCATAAACCCAATCATATCTTACAGGTCTGGCATGTTCGAGTGTCCCAGCAATAACGCTTGTTTCCCGCAAATAACTTGCAGCTTTGTACATCATTTCCAACGCCATTACTATCCTGCGCATCGTTACCTTTCTGCTCACCGGGACATTTAGGGCACTCCAACTCATTGCGATTAAATTTCAGCACAACATCCGCTGCAGTTGTGTTCTTTGCAACAATTTGCATCCAGTCTACGGTCGTGACGAAACACAGCGATCGATTCTTCTCAATGCGCACTCCACCATTGCCAATGGATCTCAGCTTAGAAAGGCCAATGTCCTGCAGATCACGATTCTGATAGACAACCAAGGCATAGCCATCGAATAAGGAACTGCCTCGTATCACCCTCAAGTTTGGAAAGATAAGCGATAATGATGCCAAATTGTTGACTCGATAGACGATTATATATTCGGTGACTTCGGTGAGCAGCGGATAGGATTGATTCATCATATTGGCATCGTTAATAAGCGCTATCAGTAAAAAACCTTCAATAACGGTGCAATTTGAAAGCTGAGTGAATTCTGTTGCATTGTTTCGTATGTCCATAGATTTGCATGCTGTCAAAGAGAAATATAAAAGGAGAAGGAAACCGTTAGAAAGTACTGAGAGCCTTTAAACAATTCTCTCTATTCGGGGTTCTACTTTTTATTCCACGAATTAAATCTTTAAAGATTAAATCGAAGACCTGCCTGAAAGCAGCAGCTTTCGGACCCTTTGGGCCCGAGTTTGTCTTCCAGAACCTGCGATACCGGACACGTCACGTAATATGTACTTTTAGCCTCTGGAAGTTTACCAGTGTGACAAGCTCCACGAGATGTATAAAACCGAAGGTCTCATAAGTCCAAAGCTAACCATATCTGCGCCACCAGTCCATAACCATTGACAGGATTTATAGGTTTAATGACTGAATCTAAATGGAAACTCTATCAAGAAGACAATGACGCCTCAAGCCATATGCCCTGGGAATGTGCAGATATCGTCTGGCATTTTCCACTCGGAGTTAATTAAAATGCAGCACATCTTTTTTTATACCCCGATATCCACAAGGCTATATGGCTGTCCCCTGTTGTGATTGATGGAAGGCATGCATCCAGTGTGCTTGATGTTCGTACGTTCAGAGGGGTCAACATTGACTCTGACCATTAACTTGTTGCAATCCAGCGCACAGCGAAAGCTGGACATTAAAAAGCTGCAATCACAGCAGACTGCTGAAGCCTTTTCCGCTCAACGCTCTGAGCAGTTCACTCAACCTCCCTCAGATCCTGATAGCGCCTTTTGAAGCATATATTAGTACTTACGTACTACCGCGGAGAATGTCCTTGGTTTCCAACACCCACTGTCGAGGAACCAATGGTACGATCAGGAGTGTCGCGAAGCCACTGCAGTAAAGAACGCCGATTATAGAAGGACCCTGCGGTCGGCTACGCGATCGAGAAATGAGGATTATGGAGAGGTGCCTTTTCAGATACAAGAAAAGCGAGCAGGAAAAGCATGAGCGAGAGGAGATGGAGATGTGCAGTAACAAGAACGACGTAAGGAAGTTCTTCCAAAAAGTCAAGCGTCTAGCCCAAGGATTTAGTACCGGAGCGCCTTCCTGGATGCACAGGGTGTACACGCAGCACCGTCAAGATAGGAAAGAGCTTCTCCGAGCCTTTTGATACCAAGGGAGGCTTCCGCCGACCACTCATGCGGCCTCTTCAACCTCTTAATGGAGAATGTGTTACGAATGGCCGAAGCACATCGGAACGGAACTGTATTCTATAAGGGTGTCCAGTTACTTGCATACGCAGATGATATTGATATCGTCGGACGTACTAAGCGAGCAATTACCGGAGTCTTTGCGGCTAGAAGAATCTGCCAGGGTGGGTCTGGTGCTAAATTAGAGCAAAACGATGTATATGCTTTCTTCGCGTAGAGATACACTGCGATTGGACTCTCAGATTGATGTTGAGAACTATACTTTTGATGTTGTTAAGGACTTCGTCTACCTTGGCACCACTGTCACAATGAAGAACGATATCAGCATGGAGATCAAGCGGAGAATTACTCTTTCCAATAGATGTTACTTTGGTCTAAGCAGGCAAATGAGTAGTAGAGACCACTCTCGCCGGACGAAACTAACTATAAGACGCTTATTCTTCCCGTTTGGCTTTACGAAGCATGGATAATGTCGCATTCTGATGAAAATGCCCTAGGAGTGTTTGAGCGGAAAGTACTCCGTATGATCTTTGGCCCTCTACGCGTTGGCAATGACTACCACACCCGATGGAACGACGAACTCTATGAGCGCATTAAAATCCAGCGGATCCGCTGGCTAGGTCATGTTGGCCGTATGGATGAAGAAACTCCTGCGAGAAAAGTCTTCAACGCCCAGTAACCCAGTAACGGGTTGTAATGGCCAGTTAAGTAAGTAAGTACATCTTTACTTTTTCATAGAGAGAACATTGGCTGACAAGATAAACCCTGAGGGCAATAGCTTCTTTTACGTATTGTTCTTCTTCTTCTTCTTGTATGGCCATAACAACACTTAATCTGATTGACTATTTCAAGGTCGTTTCATCGAACGCGATAAGACTTGCCAAGTCCCACAGATCTTACCGAGACACACTCAAAGGGGATTTGGACAAAAAAAAGCATCATCTCTCTCGATTTAACATCATTTAGAATGAGGTTTCGTCGTGTGGGGTTGCTCGAGAATACTCGTTTGCCTATTTCAACAAACGCTGAAGGTATAACCTCGGGATCTGTCTACTTGTACGTGTACTTCGGTATTTGTCATTTGCGACCAATCCCGAATCTAGGCTTGTTTAGATATAATACCTAGGAAACTGTGCCGATCTCTCTACCGAAATATGTTCCCAAAACTATTATGTGCTCATAAACATATTTACACAGCCCATTTCCTAATCTTCTCTAGAGACATTTCTAGATAAAAACTGCTGATTATTGGACTTTTAAGTACTCAAAATGAAAACTCGAAAGTAATAGTGAGTGATGTTTGACAAATGGTTCAAAAACTTACTTGTTGCATTGCGTGAAAGTTTCACTTCGTTGTTGGCGCTCCCGATAATGGTAGAGGCACGCGAACGCGTACTCCCCGATAAAGAAGCCAGACTAGCAATATCTCTTGGAAGAATTTGATGTTGTTGTTGTTTTTGTTGCTGCTGCTGTTGTAGCACGGTTGTGGCATGTATAGCTGGCCATGTTGTGGTAGAGAAGGAAAATACCAATAGGGCTATACAAAAGTTACGGCTAAGCCAGGCGGCGGAAGGTCGCTGATGATGTCGATGGTGTTTTAAATTTGAATGCGATTGTACTTGGCTTTTGTGATGCACTTGTTGTTGTTGTGGTTGTTGTTGTGGTTGTTGTTGCTGTTGTTGTTGTTGTGATGTGGCAGAGTTATATTCTAGTGGTTGTTGCTGTTGATTATGTTTATTAGAATTATAATTGTTACGGCTTAAATTCAGTCTTCTCGTTGTTGTAGTGCTAGTTATGGTTGAATTTGTTGTTGTTGTTGTTGTTGTGGTTGTTGTTGCCGCGACGAACACATTGTCACTTGGCAGCAATAGGAATTTAACATTTTCTTTAACGTCTTGTATAATTTTTCTTCGTCTTTTAAAATAATTGCAACAATATGGCAACACTTGCAACAAAAAATATAATGGCAGTGTTTGCAATATGCTTAAACAATTGCTGTAAATTGTCAAATGTTGTTGCATTTGCTTATTGTTTGTTTTATTAATGTTTGTTGTTCTTGTTGTTGTTGTTGGTGTTGCATTTAATATTTGGTTATTGTCATTTGTACTAACGCTGCTATTGTTGTTTATTTTGTGTTGTTTTTTCAGTATTTGTTGTTGTTGCACATGATCCACATAACAACAACAACGACAACAACAACAATAGTGCATTGCATTTGCCTCATTATTCGGGAATGTTGTTGCTATTGTTGTACATTTGTTGTTGCTGCTTTGTGCTGCTTTTGTTGCATAGGAACCATCATCTTTTGCCGCTTCTTCTTCTTCTTCTTCTACTACCGTACCCAATCGATGATAGCAGCAACATTTCACTTTTGGCAATCTTCTATCATGAATTCTACAACTTTTCAATTCGCAGAGTTTGAGTTGACAATACCTTTCGAACTTCATGCTCACTAAATACCTCATTGATGTTTGTTTTGTTGTTGTTGTTGGTATTAACTCATTTAGTTTTTGGTTATTGTCATTTGTACTAAAGCTGTTGTTGTTGTTGTTTTTGTAGTGTTCTTGTTGTGTTCGCTGATGAAAATGTCGCCGCTGATTTTGTTGCTTTTGCTGCTTTTCAAACCCTTTATCCATAAAACGACAAGAACAATAATGCATTGACTTTGCCTCATTATTCGGGAATGTTGCTGTTGTTGTTGTTGTTATTGAAGAATGATCTGCTGACAAGCGGTCGTCATTTATTCTGCTTCTGCTTAATTTGGAGCTATCGACTTTTGGACAATCCCATTCAAAGAATGAAAAACCAAAAAGTTTTCTTCCCTCTTTTTTCATAGTCATTGCTGTTGTTGCAGTTGTTGCAAGAACTTCTTGCATGCTGTACATATTCTGATGTTGATTTTTATACACTTAGCAAAATAATATAGTATGTTGTTGCGGTGGGCACTTGCGCCCCACTAGGTAATCATTGCAGTTGTAACGTCTCACGCGCGCTTCGTTGCAGCTAACAAATAAAACTGAATATTTATATATATTTTTTTTTAATGGCTGTTGTTGGTTTTTGTTTTTGTTTTTATCCTCAGTTGGAATGCTTTTTTTTTTAGTTAGTTAGTTTTTAGTTGGTTGGTTGACTGACTGCTGGCTGTATGCGACTGCGAAGCGCTTGAAACTGTAATGAGAAAATAAAAAGTGCAAATGTTATTGTTAATTTAACACACAAAACCAAGTTGCAAAAAAATTTGATGCAGAAAGTCGGGACGGTGCCCGACAGTGCAATACCCTTTACCCTTTTTTCACCATAAGCACTAAGTTCAGCATACGGTATGTCTCTTTTTACAAGTTCGATATGACTGTAAGCCTTTTCCTATTGGGAAGTTCCAATTGAGAAGTTTTCCTATTGGGCAGTAGGTTAGTATGGTGGCAAAAATTACTTTTATGCCCATAACTCCACTATTCATACATTTGTAAATGTCTGTGACAATTTTCAAATCAATATGTTGCGGGGTGCGGCAGTATTTAAGGTAAATCGATTGCGGTGGAACGGGGGTTCTATTGAAAAAGGTGGATACAGTTTTAACGATTAGGGTCACACGAGCCTCCACACCAAATTTTGTAACTCTAGCCCACATGTATCCATATGTACATGTAGTGGAATTTTGAAGCAGTTTATAGGCGAGGGGTGTGAAACTATCATATTTTTAACTATAACTTTTGATGTGTTTATCCGATTTCAATCATTTTTATAACATAGATGCACATTAACATGACGCACACCTCTGTCGAGTTTCGATTGATAGATTGAACTGATTGGCTGTAAACCGCAAAAATATGCCACAGGTGAAGGGGGCAAGATATCGACGTGATTCGACAAACTTCATCTTTTCAGTGTATTTTTGTGCCTTTACCTTTTATAGTGTCTGATATCTTGACGTTCATACGGAAGGACAGACAGACGGACATGTCTATATGGTCTGCCACGCCTCCTTCCGCCTGTTACATACATTGCACAAACCTATAATACGCTTTTACACTTTGTCTACAGGGTATAAAAAGATACAACAAAAACAACAATAATAATAATTTTATGCGAAAAAGGGCGCCAAGTGCTCGACACACGTGTCGCAGTAAGCGTCGCTGTCAGCAGCGCTGCTTGGCTTCGATTTCGCTGCTTGCATGCTTATCGTATTAGCGCGCTATAATAAAACTGCACGCGGTTCTCTGCCAGCGTCAAGCGCGCAGCGTAAATAAATTGCAAAGTGCCTGGCGCCAATACAAATGCAAACACACACACACACACACAACAGCCATACAAAAAAAAAAGCTGCCCGGCCGGCAAAAAAAAAAAAAAACACAAAGCTGTCGCTCTCTTTGCTTGAAGCTCTCACGCTCTTACGCTCTCTAGCGCTCTCTCGTCTCTCGCTCAATTGTATGCTAATGTGCGCGGCATTGCTCAAGCAATTAAGCAGCGAAGAGTCAATACAAATAGCAACTACTACTAACGCAGCAACAACAACAACAAGTACAGTAATAATTTTATGCGGCAAAAGAAATAAAATTGTATGCAGACAGTCGGGACGGTGACCGACAGCGGAATACCCTGTATCCTTTTTTTTTTATCAACACTAAATCCAACTAACGGTAAAATGGGAACGGTATTATCCTCTTTTATGTCCCTTTTCATAAGAACGAAATGACTAAGCATTTTCCTATTGGGAAGTTCCAATTGACAAGTTTCCCTATTGGGCAGTTGTTTATTATGGGGGCAAAAATTACTTTTACTTTTGTACCCATAACTCCAGTATTCTTGGGCTAATGTCGTTAAATTTTGAAACATAAAACCAAAGCGGATCCAAACATCCGCTTGCCTTCTTTTACTGATAGACTTCGCCTTATAAAATTGCCGTCCCTATTTAATCGTAGAATCTGTCATGGTGTTTTATTTCTACATAAACTAATTCTTGGCCTCATAGATACCTCTTATCTTCTTGGCCAGGTTATGTTTTCTATTCCTCGTAGACCTTCTCGCCATTTTCGTCTTTTACACCTGCAAGTTTGTAGGTCTAATTTTGCCTTGCATGATCCTTTCTGTGTTCTTTGTACTAATTTCAATGAATTATATCACCTTCTTTCATTTAGTAGTTGGCTCTATTCTATGTCTTTTTCTATCTTATCTTTCCTTGACTCTCCCAGTCGTGCATCTTTGGCTCCATCCTTGATGTGTCGGTGCACATCGTTAAAAAATTCACCCCACTTGCCTTTGATGCTGATTTGGTTTTTTTTTGTTTTATCTTACTTTAATTTCTTTTTCTTTTATATTGTAAATCTTGAGTCTCTGATCACTTTCTGATGTGAGTTGGTGCACATCTTTAAAAAGTTCACCCAACGGATTGGAGATCAAAAATACATTTATAAATGTCTGTGGCAATTTTCTGATCAATATATTGGGGGGTGTGGCAGTAATTAAGGTAAATCAATTGCGCTGGATTTTCTATTGAAAAAAGGTGAATGCAGTTTTAACGACTAGGGTCACGCCAAATTTTGTAACTCTAGCTCTCGTATATCCATATCTACATTTAGTGGAATTTTGGAGCAGTTTATATGCGAAGGTGGGTGAAATCAGCACATTTTTGACTATACTTTTGATGTATTTATCCGATTTATATAATTTTTATAACATAGGTGCGCATAATTACGACGCAGCCCTCTGCCAAATTTCAAGTTCATAGATTTGAAAGCGTGGCTGCAAACCGTGAGGTCTGCTGGGGGGAAACGGGGGCAGATATCAACCCCATTCGACAAACTTCATCTTACATGGGATTACGCGCGTCTTTTGGTAAAATTTTGTGTCTCTAGCTCTTATGGTCTAGCAGATCTATCAATTCATACAGACATGGAACTTATGCTGTGCCACGCCTCCTTCTGCCTGTTACATACATTACAGAAATCTATAATACTCTTTTACACTTTGTGTACAGGGTATAAAAAGTATAACTAAAAAATGGCACGCAAAACGTCCGTTGCGGTTGCTCTGTTACTCTTCTGCGTGTATACATAATAGGCTCCAAAAAGCATTGACGTTATACATTTTCAGCGTTTGTTTTAATGACGCGCATGGAGCTTTGACGTTAGCGTTTCGACGCTTCCGTCCCTGGCGCTGCTGCTGCCGGCGGCAGTTGTAAAAAGCGTAGTAAATACTTAGTTAAGTGCTGGCCAAGTATGTGTGTGTGTGTGTGTGTGTGGACTGCGCATACAATTTACTACGCTGCCCAGTTGTAATTCATCAACGAACGACAGCACAAACGACGTTGACTGCGGCAGAGCGTTTTACAGGGTGTTGCAGTTGTTGTTGTTGACTATTCTAGGGCGTAACAAAAACAAAATGCGTCTGCGTCGTTGATAGCGCCAAAAAGGAGAACAAAACAAAATGTGAAACAAGATGATGATGATGGGCGGGTAGGCATCCCTTCCTTACACAGATACACGCCGCTGGCAATAGTAGTAGTAGTTCTTACACACGCATGTATGTAGTGTATACAGATACAGTCAAACCTGCATAAGTTGGCCACTCACGGCTCAAGAATTTTTGGCCAACTTGTGCAGGGTGTAAGTTTTATAGTTTAATTTCATACATAGTTGCAAAGCAGTCGAAGTTTGTTTCAAGAGTACAGTACATTCTTTTAGATACAAAATTGTACTTAAATTCTATTGCAAGTTAGGAGAATCTTTTAAATTTGCTTATTTATAAGCTTTTGGCTGTCTTTCTTTTGAGAATTCTTCCATCTGGAAGGATTTCATTCAAATTTGCATAAGCAACAAGGTGGCTTGTTTTTATGATTCGAAAATGCAGTCGGTTGTATTTTCATATATAAAATTGCTGTGGTTTTAAGGTGGCTCCAGTTTCAATTGCATTGACAAAATTAAAAAATCAATACAAGATATGCAGCTGCAAGTTAGGCAGGTAAAAGTTTGAGTTTTTGTACTAATATATTTTGGTTTCGCTGAAAGCGTCCAACTTAGGCGCCGTTTACACGATGCGAGATTTTCAAGCGAGGCCGTGTGAGTTGCATCTCGCACCGTGTGATGGCACGGTAATATCGCCTGCAACCCTATGCGGCTTACTTCATATAAGAATGCAATCTAATATCGAGCGAGATTTTGTGCAAACTGTTGTAAAATGCAATTCAGTGTTGTGTTGTGTTGTGTTGTACCTCACAGTTTAGTGCTGAAAGGTGCGATACAGTGTTGTGTTGTAGTTCAGTTTAAACAAGTTTTTTGACGCCAAACAATGTTAAAGTTAGTTTTGTTAAATTAATATATTAATTTAAAATTTATGTTGTAATTTACAGAAATTTTTGTATGAGCGGGCAAACAAGATCCATGAGCTTATGAAACGTAGCTGGAGGCTACCTGTTGATTGATTTGAATGTCTGAACGTCCTCATATTGCAACTCCTGCATTATCAAGTGCGAGTTGTCGCGCCCTTGTCCACGGCGTTTTAGCCACTCCCGGCTCCAAATACTTCGTTGGCGGCTTATTATTATTTTAAGTTCGCGTTTGGCGGACACATACAGAATTTAAATTTTGCACCTATTTTGCACGCTTCGTGTGAACGAATTGTAATATTTTGACAGTCGCGCGTGAGTACTTTTCATTTTCTCGCTTCGTCTAAAGGGCGCCTTAAGGAGGTGGCCCAAATTATGTGGGTGGCCCAACTTTGCAGGTTTGACTGTAGTAGTAAAAGCTGCTGCGTAGTTAAAACGAAGCATATACGCATGTACATATGTACATAAACGCATGTTTATACGCACATAGTATCTATACTATATTTAATAGCATTTAAGATTCTTTTGTGCGTAGTATTGCTTCTTTTTTTTGGTGTTTTTTGTTCTTATTTTGTTTAGTAGAAGTTTTTGCAATTTAGCTTATGCCATTTCGAGCATAGATACAACGCGCTCTCTTCCTCGCTCTCTCTCTCTCTCTCTCTCTGTCTGTCTCTCTCTTGGTCTATCTCGCGCTCTCTTCTGTGATTACTATGCTCGCTCAGTCCGCCGCTTGTTTATTATGTTTTATTATTATTTGTTGTTGCTGTTCTTGTTGCTTTTATTGCGCAGTAAAAAATAATACTACATACATTGTATGTACATACATACATACATACATACATATGTATGTATATGTATGCAAGTAGCTAAAGAAACACTGAGTAGCCAAGCCAATAGGCAATGTCGCCATAAGTAAAAAGCACAAAAAAACCAAAACTAAAAACAATTAAAAAATTTTAATAGCAAATATAAATATGATAAAAACCAAAAAAAAAAAAAAGAAACCGCTGCCACTACCGCCATTACACCTGCCGCGCTCAGCATTGCTCACTCACTCTCTCAGTGTTGCTGACTCTCTTGCTGGCTCAAGACACAAACTCACCATTTACCACCCAGTTGGAGTCGCTGCAGTGACTCCAAAACTGTAGCAGCTGCACAGTTTGTTACTGAGGTGTATATAGCTAGCATGTTGTGTGTGTGTAACGAACTCTAATTATGCCTGTGTTAAAGTTTGATGTACAACTCTTCTATGCGTACGTATGTATGTATGTATGAATGTACGTATGTATGTATGTATGTATGTATGTATGTATGTATGTATGTATGTATGTACCTATGTACGTATGTACTATGTGCGCGTGCGTGTACCCAACCGTGTGTGTAAATGTCGCCCGTGACCCAATTTTTGGTATTTTTTATCAGGTGAAATGATGGAGCAATATTTCCGCTACATAACACAAAGACAACTAGCTGACATAACTGAAGAATATCAGACTTTTTTTGCACTTGTTCCATGTATGTAAATGTATGGGTGCTTATCGCTCTTTTTTTTTGCCAAATATCATGAAATTGAAATACATACTACATACATACCATAATAGAGTGTCAGTAGTACATATAATCCCCCGTGTGGTGAGCGGGTTAGAGAATACCAGCTCAACAGGTCAAAGCTTGTCGTATGAGGCGACCAACAATGACACTGGGTTCTTTTGAGACCAGCAGAGCTGCGCTAGGCCTTAAAATGGTTGTGCGTAGTGTTTGGTACCCACCACGTAAAACCACAATTCCAATTAAAGAATGTATTTACATCAGGCCATCAGTAACCCAATAACGGTTTGTTAGGGCCAGTTAAGAAGAAGAAGAAGTACATGTAACTAGTAGTTTATCATTTAATTTCATTAAATGCGACGGCGCCACCCTGCAATTTTGCTCGTAATTGTTTAAAAAAAAAACTAGCAAATAAGCGAGGCATAATTTGCACGCTCAACTAATGGGAGCTTCGAAGTTTTTGATATACCCTGTCAGCGCGCATATCAACTATGCGCGCAAGGAGGCACTGGCTGATTTTCCTTGGATTTCAAAAATCTTATTTTATATTTTGGTCAGTTTTTCGAAGAGATTACCCCAGTTGATAAAGTTAATCTGTATTACTATTGTGTATTAAAGCTTAAATAAGATATTTAACAGGTAATTTTTCGTTCTTCTCGTCTGTTGAACAGGCAACGAATCCAGCAGCTGAAATATTACGAATCATTCGGAATCTCAACGAACGCATAATACAGCGTCGGAAGATAACTATTTTTGTATTTCAAAATGGAAAAAACTATGTTAGTTTCTAAAGACAAAATAAACAGTTGGTAACCAACTCAGGCTTTTCCGCACGTTTATCAAAACAACCGAAATTACCTAGGAGAAATTTAAACAACAAAATGAAAAAAAAAAAAATTTCGAAAATTATTTACTCTTAATATTCCTCTGGCGACCCAACTATAGTGCTCAAATTCAATAGGAAGACATGCCCAACACAAAACATCGCTAAATCGTCGGCAAAGTTGTCGAAGTGCTTAAATAGTCGAAAAACATAAAATTAGATATTTTAGTTTTTGGCCAATCGCAATACGTTTTTGCGGAAAAGGAGTAAGATGTCAACGACTTGAGCTACGTAAAAAACCCAAACCTTTGCAATCCATTTGATTAGACAGATATTTCAAGTTAAGTTTGGCATTAATGAGTACAGACAACCCAAGGCATATGTATTATATGGTATGAGCTATGGCTAAAGGCACTATTTTAGCGTGTACCTAACATATCTCATTGATGTTTGCACTAGTATGAAAAATAGTGCCCTTAAAAATGAGCGAGCGTCGACAGTTGGCTCATACCTTGTAAAACATATGCCTTGAAATAACCTATTGACGTGCACCAGTCTTTTGCAGTTAGCTTATGTGATTGAGAGAGTGCACTGTACTTTTGACTGAAAATCTATGAAAATTTATGCAGTCCATGCACAAACTATATCTTTTAGATATGACAGAAAATTTAAATAGCTATTTTGACAATTAAGCCATTAAAAATGACGTTTGTCAATGGCAGGACAGACAGACAGACAGACATACAGACATACAGGTAAGGAGCTGGCGAGTGATCGAGTGAGAGAGAATGTCTGTGACACTGAGTGGCCGTAGCTGTTGCTGTTAGCCGCTGACTGAGTCATTGTAGCAATAATGTGCGTATAAATAACAATGGCAATAACAACATTAACGGCATTGACGCAATAACAACAGCTACAACAATAACAATAACTCAACAGCGGCGGCAAAAGGCAACCAACATTCCACAATTCAATAAAGTTGCCAGACCAGTTAAGACCAGACGACGGCCAGAGAGTGACAACAATCCAAGCCAAACCAAGTAACCAGCAGCAGCAGCAGCAGCAGCGCAGCGATCAAGCGGCATACCAAATACACTCACACACAACACACACACACACACACACACA